>PVJI01002129.1:0-154580 GCA_004026765.1 Micronycteris hirsuta
CCTGGGAGCAGCAAGAGGAAAGGAGACAGTTACCTACAAAGGAATCCCCATAAGACTGTCAGCTGATTTCTCAAAGGAGACCTTGCAGGCAAGAAGGGGCTGGACAGAGATGTTCCAAGTCATGAAAGGCAAGGACCTACATCCAAGAATACTCTATCCAGCAAAGATTTCATTTAGAATGGAAGGGCAGAGAAAGTGCCTTGCAGATAAGGTCAAGTTCAAGAAGTTCATCACCACCCAGCCTTTATTGTATGAAATGTTGAAGGGAGTTATATGAGGTATGGAGGAATATCAACAGGGGAGTGGATGGGGGAGAGGGTGGGAATGGGACACAGAACAAGTAGCATAAATGGGAGGTAGACAACAGACAGGGGGAGGTTAGAATAGTGCAGGAGCAGAAGGACTCATGTGTATGACCTATGGACAAAACTAAAGTGAGGGGAAAGGGGGGTAAGGGGGTGGGGGGAAAGAAGGGGGGGAAGTGGGGCAACTGTAACAGCATAATCAATAAAATATAGTAAAAAAAAAAAAAGAAAATGAGACCCATATACATACTGCCTCCAAGAGACCCATCTTAGGTCAAAAGGTCACACTGATTAAAAGTAAACGGTTGGAAAAAATATTTCATGCAAATGGAAAGGAAAAAGAGCTGGGGTAGCAGTACTTATATGTGACAAAATGCACTTTAAAACCAAAGGTATAGTAACAGAGAAATAAGGACACTACATAATGATAAAGGGAATAATCCAACAAGAGGATACAACCCTAGAAAACATTTACGCACCCAACATAGGAGCACCTAAATATGTATAGCAAATCTTGATGGACATAAAGAGAGAGATCATCATAAATACAGTCATAGTTGAGGATTTCTTTTAAGATTTAAATAGCTTATTTCATTTCTAAATGGAGAGTTTTTTCAATAAACTACATTCTATTTCAATGTCTCATAATTATTTTTTTAAATCATTACTTTATTGTTGTTCAATTACAGTTATTTGCATCCTCTCCACTCCCCTCCTCCCTTCCCCTCCAACCCCTCCTCACCCCCAGCCTCACTCCTCCCCCTTCGTTCTGACCATGTATCTTCTACAGTGATTCCTGAAAACCCTTCTCCCCATTGTCCCCTCCCCCATCCCCCATGACTATTGTTAGACTGTTCTTAATTTCAATGTCTCTGGTTATGTTTTGCTTGCTTTCTGCTTTTGTTGATTATGATCAAGTTAGAGGTGAGATCATATGGTATTTGTCCATCACTGCCTGACTTACTTCACTTAGCATAATGCTCTCCAGTTCCATCCATGCTGTTGCAAAGGGTATAAGCTCCTTCTTCCTCTCTGCTGCATAGAATTCCATTGTGTAAATGTACCATAGTTTCTTGATCCACTCATTTGTAGATGGGCACTTAGGTTGTTTCCAGCACTTGGCTATTGTGAATTGCACTGCTATGAACATTGGAGTGCAAAGGTTCTTTTGAATTGGTTTTTCAGGATTCTTAGGGTATAATCCCAGTAGTGGAATTGCTGGGTCGAAAGGCAGTTCCATTTTCATTTTTCTGAGGAAGTTCCATACTGTTTTCCACAATGGCTGCACCAGTCTGCATTCCCACCAACAGTGCAGTAGGGTTCCCTTTCCTCCACATCCCCTTCAACAGTTATCTGTTGCTTTGTTGATGATGGCCATTCTGCTGGTGTGAGGTGGTATCTCATTGTGGTTTTAATTTGCATCTCTCTGATGGCTAATGATGTTGAGCATCTTTTCATATGACTCTGGGCCCTCTGTATGTCCTTTTCCAAGAAGTGTCTGTTCATGTCTTTTGCCCATTTTTTAATTGGGTTCTTTGTCTTCCTGGAGTGGAGTCGTATGAGTTCTTTATATATTTTGGAGAACAGACCCTTGTCTGAGGTATCATTGGCAAATATGTTTTCCCATATGGTTGGTTCTCTTTCTATTTTAATACTATTTTTTTAGCCCCACAGAAGCTCTTTATATTTTTTATTTTTTTATTTTTTTTAGAGAGAGGGGAAAGGAGGGAGAAAGAGAGGGAGAGAAACAGCAATGTATGGTTGCCTCTCACGTGGCCCTCATGGGGACCTGGCCTGCAACCCAGGCATGTGCCCTGACTGGGAATCGAACTGGGACTGCTTGGTTCCCAGCCCGCGCTCAATCCACTGAGCTACACCAGCCAGGGCAGAAGCTCTTTATTTTAATAAGGTCCCATTTGTTTATTCTTTCCTTTATGTCCCTAGCTCTAGAGGACATATCATTGAAGATGTTGCTGCGTGGAATGTCTGAGATTTTCCTACCGATGTTTTCCTCTAGAACTTTTATGGTATCACGACTTACATTTAAGTCTTTTATCCACCTTGAATTTATTTTTGTGTATGGTGTAAGTTGGTGCTCGAGTTTCATTTTTTTGCAGGTAGCCATCCAGATTTCCCAACACCATTTTTTGAAGAGGCTATTTTTATTCCATTTTATGCTTCTGCCCTCTTTGTCGAAGATTAATTGCCCGTAGAGACTTGGGTTTATTTCTGGGCTCTCTATTCTTTTCCATTGGTCTCTCTGTCTGTTTTTATGCCAGTACCAAGCTGTTTTGATTACAGTGGCCTTGTAATATAGTTTGATATCAGGAATTGTGATCCCTCCTGCTTTGCTCTTCTCTCTCAAAATTGCAGCTGATATTCAGGGTCATTTATGGTTCCATATAAATTTTTGAAGTGTTTGTTCTATATCTGTAAAATATGCCATAGGTACTTTGATAGGGATTGCATTGAATCTATAAATTGATTTGGGTAGTATGGACATTTTGATGATGTTGATTCTTCCAATCCATGAGCATGGTATATGTTTCCATTTGTTTGTGTCTTCCATGATTTCTCTCTTCAGTGTTGTGTAGTTTTCTGAGTACAGATCTTTTACCTCCTTGGTGAGGTTTATTCCCAGGTTTTTTTGTTGTTGTTGCTATATCAAATGGGATTTTTTCCCTGATTTCTGTTTCAGCTGTTTCACTGTTGGTGTACAAAAATGCCTTTGATTTCTCGATATTGACTTTATATCCTGCTGTCTTGCCAAATTCAATTATCAGATCGAGTAGCTTTTTGACGGAGTCTATAGGATTTTCTAAGTATACTATCATGTCGTCTGCAAATAACGACAGTTTTGATTCCTCCTTTCCAATTTGGATGCCTTTTATTTCCTTTTCTTGTCTGATTGCTGTGGCCAAAACTTCCAATACTATGTTGAATAGAAGTGGTGACAGTGGGCAACCTTGTCTCGTTCCTGATCTTAGAGGGAAAGATTTTAGTTTTTGTCCATTGAGTATAATGTTGGATGTAGGTTTCTCATATATGGCCTTTATTATGTTGAGGAATGCTCCCTCTATTCCCACTTTGCTAAGTGTCTTTATCATAAATGGATGCTGTACCTTATCGAATGCTTTTTCTCCATCTATTGATATGATCATGTGATTTTTGTCTTTGCTTTTGTTTATGTGATGTATTACGTTTATTGTTTTGCAAATGTTGTACCATTCTTGCATCCCTGGGATGAAACCCACTTGGTCATGGTGAATGATCTTTTGGATGTATTGCTGGGTGCAGTTTGCTAATATTTTGTTGAGGATTTTAGCGTCAATGTTCATCAGTGATATTGGCCTGAAGTTTTCTTTCTTTGTTGTGTCTTTTTCTGGTTTTGGGATTAGGATGATGCTGGCATCATAAAAAGAGTTTGGGAATCTTCCATCCTTTTGGATTTTTTGGAGTAGTCTGTGAAGATAGGTGTTAGTTCTTCCTTAAATGCTTTGTAGAATTCTCCTGTGAAACCATCTGGTCCAGGGCTTTTGTGTGTTGGAAGTTTTTTGATTACTGCTTTAATTTCATCCGCTGTTATTGGTTGGTTCAGGCTTTCTGTTTCTTCCTTATTGAGTTTTGAAAGATTATATTTTTCTAATAATTTGTCCATTTCTCCTAGGTTTTTATATTTCTTGGCATACAGTTCTTCATAGTAGTGTCTTATAATCCTTTGTATTTCTGTGGCATCAGTTGTAATATCTCCTCTTTCATTTCTGATTGAGTTTATTTGGGTCTTCTCTCTTTTTTTCTTAATGAGCCTGCTTAAAGGCTTGTCTATTTTGTTTATCTTTTTAAAGAACCAGCTCCTGGATTCATTGATCCTTACAATTGTCCTTTTAGTCTCTATGTCATTTAATTCTGATCTGATCTTGGTTATTCCCTTCCTTCTGTTGCGGAAACATCACTCACAACGCGGGAGAGATGGTTGAGCATGACTCTTTATTGCGTGCCACGCACGGGCTCAGAGGAGAGGGTCTCCAAATTCCGAGCCCCGAACAAAGACCTTTCGGGGTTTAAATAGCCTGGGACTTCCTGCCTACATGACAAGACTTACGCCCTGCCTACGTGGGCCTACGTGGCAAGCAAGGGTTACAGAAGCTTGATACAGAAGTTAAATCTAGCTATCTTATTTGGTAAAACAAAGCACAGGATGTTACGTAATTCAAGCTAAACACAAGTTCTACAATCAAGGACAAAGCACAGGGGCTAAATACGCAAGTTGCAAAGTACAGAGACAAAACATGGGAGCTTACAGAATACTGAGTCACAAACACGGATGTTGCCTGTCCTTCGCCGCCCCCCCTTCTGCAGGTAGGAGGTGTTTCTGCGGGGGGGGGCTGCTGCGGCTCCTTGCTCTCTGCGGGCGGGGGCTGCTCTCTCAGAGTCCCACTCTCTGCAGACTGAGAGGTGTTTCTGCGGTTCAGTAACACAGAGGTTATCTGTCACACTTCTACTTGCTCTGGGTTGTCTTTGCTGTTGTTCCTCGAGTTCTTGTAGGCATAGGGTTAGGTTGTTTGTGTAAACTGTTTCTATTTTTTTTAGGTAGGCCTGTATCGCTATGAACTTCCCTCTCAGGACTGCCTTCACTGTGTCCCATAAGTTTTGGATTGTTGTCAGTTCATTTTCATTTGTTTCAAAGAACTTTTTGATTTCTTCCCTAATCTCATCTTTGACCCATTCGTTGTTTAATAGCATGCTATTCAGTCTCCATGATTTTGAGTGTTTTGGGGTTTTTTCCTTTGGGTTAGTTTCTAATTTCAGTCCCTTGTGGTCAGTGAAAATACTTGGTATGATTTCAGTTTTCTTGAATTTGTTGAGGCTTGTTTTGTGTCCTATCATATGGTCTATTTTTGAAAATGTTCCATGTGCATTTGAAAAGAATGTGTATTTAGCTTCTTTGGGGTGAAGGGCCCTATATATATCAGTTAAGTCCATTACTTCTAGGGCATTGTTCAATGCCACAATGTCTTTGCTGATATTTTGTTTGGAGGATCTGTCCATTTTTGACAGTGGGGTATTGAAGTCCCCTACTATAATTGTGTTGCTATCAATGTCTTTCTTGAAGTCCTCCAAGATTTTCTTTATGTATTTGAGTGCTCCTGTGTTGGGTGCGTATATATTTACAATGTTTATGTCTTCTTGGTGGATTCTTCGCTTGAGTATTATAAAGTGTCCTTCTGGATCTCTCTTGATGGCCCTTTTTTTGAAGTCTATTTTGTCTGATATGAATATTGCTACCCCAGCTCTTTTTTCTTGTCCGTTTGCTTGGAAAACTTGTTTCCAGCCCTTCACTTTCAGTCTGTGTAGGTCTTTTGCCCTGAGGTGGGTCTCTTGTAGGCAGCATATGTGTGGGTCGTGCTTTCTTATCCATTCCGCTATTCTATGTCTTTTAATTGGAGCATTTAATCCATTTACGTTTAAGTTTATTTTTGATAGGTACTTCTTCATTGCCATTTTTTTTGTACCTGTGTTCCTCACTCTCTCTCTTTCCCTTCCTTTACGTAAATCAGTCCCTTTAGCATCTCTTGCAGAGTTGGTTTGGAGGAGGTGTATTCTTTTAGACTTCTTTTGTCTTGGAAGCTCCTTATTTGGCCATCTATCTGGATTGAGAGCCTTGCTGGGTAGAGTAGTCTTGGTTGCAGGCCTCTGGTTCTCATTACTTGGAATATTTCTTGCCATTCCCTTCTGGCTTGTAGTGTTTCCATTGAGAAGTCAGCTGCTAACTTTATCAAGGTTCCCCTGTATGTTACTTCCTGTTTCTGCCTCACTGCCTTTAAGATTCTCTCTTTGTCTTGGAATTTTACCATTTTAATGACGTGTCTTGTGGGCCTGTTAGGGTTCCTTTTGATTGGGACTCTCTGTATTTCCTGGATTTGTGTGGCTTTTTCTCTCATCAGATTAGGGAAATTTTCCATCATTACTTTTTCAAACAGGTTTTCCATCCCTTGCTGCTCTTCCTCTCCTTCTGGTATCCATATTATACAAATATTAATACGTTTCATGTTGTCCTGCATTTCCCTTAATACCTCTTCATTCTTTCTTAGCCTCTTTCCCTGTTCTTGCTCTTTTGGGTGCTTTTTTCAACCTTGTCCTCCAGCTCGCTGATCCAATCCTCTGCCTCATCGAGCCTGCTTTTGATTCCTTCTATTGCGTTCTTCAGTTCAGATATTGTATTCTTCCTTTACTCTTGGCCCTTGTGAATAGTTTCTATTTCCTTTTTCATGGTGACATAGTTTGCAGTGAGTTCATTATAGTTTCCCTGTAGTTTCTGGTAATTTTCTGTGAGCTCATCGAACTTCTCGAGTGTCTTGAGCTGCCTGATAACATATGCTTTGAACTCAATATCTGATAGTTGGCTTGCCTCTTTTCATTTATCATTCTTTCTGGGGCTTCCTCCTTTCCTTTCATTTGGAGATTGTTTCTTTGTCTTCCCATTGTTTGTGAGATTCTTCTTGCTAGCCTCTGATTCTTAAATTGATCTGTCAAGTTCTCTGGAGCAGCAAAGTTAATTTTGTGTCACTGTCTCTGTTTTTTGGGCTGACACTTGTCTGGGTCCCACTATATTCTCTTCACAATCCCAGGTTTTAATGTCTCATCTGTGGATAAAGAAGAGGGGGGAAGGGAGAAAAAGAAGAAAAAGAAAGAGAAAAAAAGGGAAAAAGAAAAATAAAGAAAAAATAATACTAAAATAAAATAAAATAAAAAATAAATAAAAAGAGAAAACTAGGAATACTAAATGAAGGGAAGGTAGAAGGAATTAAAAAAATTTAGAAGGACAGATAGGAAGAAGGGTGGGGGAAAACAAACAAAGAGAAAACAAAAGAAAGAAAAAAAAAGACTTCTGTTGGCTGGCTTTAAAAGTGTCCGGTCAGGTCTGCTCCTCCGGTCCTTCTGTCTGTGACAAGCTGGGAAGATATCAGGTTTCCTTTTCTTTCTTCCTGAGCTGCACTCTCAGCTGCCGTCCTGCCTCCAGCCGAGTTTCTAGGAATTTGCAGCACCCCTTCTGGGCTACCTGGCCTCCACACTGAGTCAGAGTTTGTGAGGTCTGTGTCGCCCCTCAGTGGGGCTCGATAGGGCTCCTCTGTTTTTCTCCCACGGAGGGAGTCTGCACTGCAGGTCTCGGATCACAGTGGCTGGGTTGTGTCTCAGGCCCTCCAGGAGTGAGCTCCGCGCCCCTGTATTCATTGACCGCTTTCATCTCTGGATTCAGCACTTGCAAGCCCAGTCGTGCACACACCCCAGCCGCCCCTGACTGGCTTCGCAGTGTGCACTTGGTCCCAGAGCTCCGGGCCTCGGATTTCCCGTTCAGTTCAATCTCCAATTCCTCCCGTTGGGATCGCCAGCCTCTGCAGATCTGTCCCCACGTATGCACTGACCCCCAGCCTGCTGGGAACCGAGCCTCTCCCAACAGACATGTGCGCCTGCTTTGGCTACTCACACACCCCAATCCAGCTCCCTCCCCAGGCTCCTGCAACAGACCGGGCAGCTGCCGGGGCTGGATCTGCAGTCTTCCCAGCTCCCCGCTGGGCCCGAGGGACCCCTTTCCTCTGAAGCAGACTCCCTACTGTCTGATCTTTCAACTGTGTGCAATCTTGGTCATCAATCTTCCCACACACTGGAATACAGCTGGGCAATCGCTCCACTCCTCAGAAAATCGGCCAGATATCCCACCAGTGGGCAGGAGGAAGCCGACCCTGCTCCCTCCTACTCCACCACCATCTTTCCTCTCGATAGTTGAGGATTTTAACACCCCGTTGAGTTTAATGGATAGATCTACCAAGCATTAAATCAACAAGGAGACAGCAGCCTTAAACAACACTCAATCAAATGGATTTAATTGATATCTTCAGAGCATTTCACCTCTAAACAGCAAAATATACCTACTTTTCAAGTGCACATGGAACATTTTCTAGGGTAGACCACATTTTAGGACACAAAACTTAATAAATTTAAGAAGATTGAAATCATATGTAGCATCTTCTCTGACTATAATCTATGAAACTAGAAATCAATTACAAGAAGAATGCTGAAAAATACACAAAAATATGGAAGCTAAATAACATGTTATTAATCAATGAATGGGTCAACAATAAGATCAAGGGAGATATCAAACGATACCTTTAAACAAGTGGAAATGAGGACACAACAATCCAAAATCCACGGGATACTGGGAAAGCAATCCTAAGAGAGAAATTCATAGCATTACAGGCCTATCTCAAAAAACAAGAAAAAGCCCAAATAAACAATCTAACTTCACACTTAAAGAAACTTGAAAAAGAACAACCAAAGCCCAAAGTGAGTAGAAGGAAGGAAATAATAAAGATCAGAGCAGAAATAAACAAAATAGAGTCTAAAAAGCACAAAAAATCAATGAATCCAAGAGCTGGTTCTTTGAAAAGATAAACAAGGTTGACAAAATTTTAATCAGACTCATCAAGAAAAAAAGAGAAAAGACCCAAATAAAATAAGAAATGAAAGGAGAAATAACAACTGACACCAAAGAAATACAAAGGCTTGTCAGAAAATATTATGAAAAATAATATGCAAAAAAAAACTGGACAAATTGGATCAAGTGGATAAACTTCTAGTAAGAAACAATGTTCTAAAAAAATCAGGAAGAATCAGAGAATCTGAATAGACAGATTACAACTAATGAAACTGGAGCTGTAATCAAAAAACTCCCAATGAACAAAAGCCCTGGACAAGATGAATTTTACCAAATGTTCCAAGAAGAACTAATACCTCTCCTGCTCAAACTATTTTATATAATTCAAGAAGAAGGAAGGCTCCCAAACTCATTTTATGAAGGCAGCATTATCCTAGTTTCAAAACCAGATACAGACATTACGAAGAAAGAAAATTATAGCCCAATATCCCTGGTGAATATAAATGCTAAAATCCTCAACAAAATATTACCAAACCAAATATAGCAATGATTCATACACCATGATTAAGTGGGATTTTTTCTGGGAATTCAAGATTGATGCAACATTTACAAATCAATAAATGTGATTCACCACATAAACAAAGTGAAGGATAAAAACCACATGATATATCAATAAATGCAGAAAAAGTATTTGATGAAATCCAACACCCATTTATTATCAAAACTCTCAGCAAAGTGGGAATAGAGGAAACATACCTAAACATAATAAAAGCCATATATACAAACCCACTGCCAGCATCACACTCAATGGGAAAAACCTACAAGCATTCCCCTTAAGTTTCAGAACAAGATGGGATGTACACTTTCACCTTGGTTATTCAATATAGTACTGGAAGTCCTAGCCACAGCAATCAGACAAGGAAAACAAATAAAAGGCATCCAAATTGGAAAGGAAGAAGTAAAACTGTAATTATTTGCAGATGACAAGATACTGTACACGGAGAACCCCAAAGATTCCACCAAGAAATTACTAGAAGTGATAAATGAATTCAGCAAAGTTACAGTATTCAAAATTAATACCCAGAAATCAGTTGCATTTTTATATGCCAGTAACAAACTAACAGAAAGGGAAATTCAGAAAACAATCGCATTCATAATTGCTACAAAAAGAATAAAATACTTAGGAATAAACCAAACCAAGGATATAAAAGACTTGTACTCAGAAAACTATAAGACACTGAAGAAAGAAATAGAAGTTACAAATAGGTGGAAGCACATACCCTGATCATGGATATGAAGAATTAACATCATTAAAATGTCCATGCTACCCAAAGCAATCTATACATTCAATGCTATTCCTATCAAGATTCCAATGATGTATTTCACAGAACTAGAACAAATATTTCAAAACTTCATATGGAACCACAAAAGGCCCCACATAGCAACAGTGATCCTGAAAAAGAAGAACAAAGTTGGAGGAATTGTGGTACCTAATATCAAACTATACTATAAGGCCATAGAAATCAAAACAGCACAGTACTGGCATTAAAAAAAAAAAACAAAAAAAAACAGATCAATGGAACAGAATAGAAAGCCCAGAAATAAACCCACACCTTTATGGTCAATTAATATTTAACAGAAGAAGCAAGCACATACAATAGGCTAATGATAGTTTATTCAATAAATGGTGTTGGGAAAATTGGACAGATACATGCAGAAAAATGAAACTAGACCAACTTCTTACAGCACCCACAAAAATAAATTCAAAATGAATCAAAGACTTAAATGTTAGACCCCAAACCATGAAAATCCTAGAAGAAAACATAGGCAGCAAAATCTCAGACACTGCACATAGGAATTTTTTATTAGATATATCTCTCCAGACAAGGGAAACAAGAGAAAAAAATAAACAAATGGGTGTACAACAAACTAAAAAGTTTTTGCACAGCAAAGGAAATTATCAACAAAATAAAAAGACAACCCACAGAATGGAAGAATATATTCACCGATACATCTGACAAGGGAGTAATATCCAAAATGTATAAAGTGCTTACAAAATGCAACACCAAAACAAACAAACGACCCAATTTAAAAAAATAGGCAAAGTTCCTGAATAGACACTTCTCCAAAAAGGACATACAGATGGCCAATAGACATATGAAAAGATGTTCAACACCGCTAATCATCAGAGAGATGAAAATCAAATCCACAATAGATACCATCTCACACCTGTCAGAATGGCTATCAATATATCAACAAACAACAAGTGCAGGCACAGATGTGGAGAAAGGGGAACCCTTTTTCACTGTTAGTGGGAATGCAGACTGGTGCAGCCACTGTGGAAAGCAGCATGGAGATACCTCAAAAAATTAAAAATGGATCTGCCTTTTGACCCAGTGGTCTCCCTTCTGGGATTATATCCAGAGGAACCCAAAACACTAATTCAAAAGAACATAAGCACCCCTATGTTCACTGTAGCATCATTTACAGTCACCAAGATATGGAAGCAGCCCAAATGTCCATCAGTAGATAAGTGGATAAAGTAACAATGGGACATTTACACAGTGGAATTCTACTCAATTGTAAAAAAGAAGAAAATTTTACCCTTTGCAACAGTATGGATGGACCTGGAGAACATTATGCTAAGTGAAATAAGCCAGTCAGAGAAAGACAAGTACCATATGATTTCACTCATATGTGGAGTCTAATGAATAAACTGATCTAACAAGCAAAACAGAGAGAGACTCACAAGCAAAACAGAGAGAGACTCACAGATGGAGAACAGATGACAGCTGGTGGGGGGTGGGGTGAGCAATTAGGGAGTAGAGGGGTTGAGCTAAAAGTAAAAAGGACTCATGGACATGGACAACAGCGTAGTGATTTCTGGAAGAAGAGGGCATAAGGGGACTAAACAAGAATGGGAAAAAATACGACAAATATTAAATCAAAAAATAAATAAAAATTCCTCTTATTAAATTGTAATTCAAGTCTTTTCTCCATTTGGCACCTTGTGATTTAATTTTCAAATCTGAGATTGTTTACTTTTCCTTTAATGTCTTTCCCAATTTCAAACAACCCTTACTACATTTTTTTATAATTTCTGTTTCTATTACTTGAATTTTTATTCAACTTTTTAAAATAACTCCAAATGCTTGTTTGATATTAAATTTAATATGGAGTATTGTATTATTGTTTTCTTCTACTTATTGATTAATTCTTTGGGGAGAATTTTCATCAGTTAAAATGGTTTTAATGTCATTTTCTATTTTCTATTTACAGTTTCTTCCTTTGGAGTTTGTCTAGGATTCCTGTGTGAAGAAAAATTGATCTTTCAATAAAAAATTGTATTCAAGATAACCCTCTTTGGTCAGTAAGGTGCAGATTCTTTAATGGATGATGTAGTTGGAGGAAAAGGGGGAGTTGGGGTGTTTTCTTTTTCTTCTAATTTCTTTATGATTCTTAATTCTTCCTTCTTCTTTCTTTTCCCTCTCTGCCACTTCCTCACGGACCCCTTGTCCCTTTTACATCTTTCCCCCAGAAGCTTCTACAAGGCTGCTACCTCCAGTTTCACTCACATTCAAGCCCCTTCTTTGTAGCCGCTGCTGTGAACTAAGTTCCAGACCTTGGTTCGACATTTTAGCCCTCGGTGTCGGTCTTTTCTTTTTTCAGTGGAAATTTTGTATCTTTGTACATCTATGCCTGCTGTGTTCCTCTTTCCCACGTTGCATACCCACAGACTAGCAGTGGCCGTGGGAACTCCATTGTCAGCCCCGTTTAATTGGTATTTATTTCTCTATGTATAGATAATCTGAAGCTTGTAACATTCTTTGTTGCCTAGAAATACTGTAGGCATGGAACATGTATGGATCCTTTGTTTTTATTTTTAATTTTGGGTTTTTTTTTAATAGTTTGGAAGAGGGTTTATAAAGAGGTGTGGATTTAGTGACCATCATCATCCTAGAGCCAACCAGAATTCTCTATCATCTTTTTGAAACTTTTTGAACTCTCATCTGGCCTCCATGTCTCTTACTTTTTTTTTTTATTTACATATTTTCATTTACGTTTTTCATTTTTATTTTCTAATGTTTGTCTCTGCTAGATAATATTCTCAAATAAATCTTGTCATTCATTTGTTCTCCCTTCAAGTGTACCTAGTCTAACATTTAACTCTCCCATGGAGAATTCTTTTCTCAAATTATCCTTTCATGACTCCTGGCTTTAAAAAGATAATAATATATATACTTCATACTTCATAGTACATGTACTTTAAAGTATTAAGAGTTTTAAAAGTTTATAGTGCTTCAGAGAGTTTCCTGGTACACAATAGGTACTCATTAAACAGCCAACAGGCTGTTTTTATTCTATATTTAGGATACTCAACTCTGGTTCTCATTCCCAGAGGGCCTCAACCTAGACTTCTCTTCCTCCACAGACTTCAAAACCCCAACCCTCAGCCATTTAGACCTATATCTACTTTCCATAATCCCGTCCTCCAATTTGATTTCAGCTTCCACACACTCTCTAATCTTCTGGAAACTCTTTTGGATTCTGGTTTTGTTGTGTGTCCAAAAATTCCTTTAGTGTAGTTTATAATAATAGTAATAATAAAAACTAAAATATTTATAGCACTCATAGTGGCCTTCGTTCAAAAACCAAGATAATTGTCTTTTCTACCCTCATCTAATAACAAGTTTCCTACAGTGACACTCAGGACTTAGCTTGAAAGCTGCCTAGTGGAATTTATATCTGTCTAAGCTTTGATAATGGGTTTGGTTCCTGTCTTTTCTGTCCATTTGGATAATCTTTTTGCAATATCTTACAATGGTCTAAATTAAGAAGGCGAAACTCTTGCCAGCTGTGCATGGGGGAGTGGTGGAACACTCCCATGCCCGTATGGAAACAGGACCGGCTTAAGTACTTGGAGTGCAATTGCTTTATACTATAATTTTTGCCAACTATGCAAAAAGAATTGCATTAAGAAGGAAAAGCTTCACACTCGAATTCCTCTAGAGGAATTTCTTTTATTATTTCTGAAACCTAAAAAAGAAATCATCCAAGCCAAATAGTAAATAAAACCAAATTGGCAGCAAATAAGAGATAGGAGAAAAAAAGAAATGGAGACAGAGAAGGAAAAGGAGACACTAGTTCCAAAATATTACAGTGCAAGGATTAGAGAAATTTATCATATCTATTTTTAGTCAGCAACCTATGCTATAAACACTTTTTTAAAAGCTTATATGTCAAAATCAGCAAGGTTTCCTGCTAAAAGGGGCCCTGCTGTGAACAACATAGAGGAGAAAGGAAAGGATCCCAGGAACGGAGCACAGCACTGGGCGAAGGACAACAGAGAAGACGCAGCTGGGGGCCAGGCCCTGAAGGAAGTATTTGGGCTATGCTAATCAGGTGGTTGCAAGGTGACATGCAAAATAATACAGAAACTACCAAAAAGTATCCTTGGACTTTTTTGTGCAACCTGGTGAAAGGACTGAGTTTTCCATCAACGTTTGTATGAAGCTGGAAATGATCCCATGCAGACAGAAGGAAATTCCTACATCTGGGTTATGGTAGGAATTGTCTCTTAAATGTTACAGTAGGATTTGGGCCTCAATGTAATAAAAATTTTAATGTATATATTGAGAGGAAACAAATACCTTTTTTTTTTTTTCAAGAAAAGATGGAAAAGTTAGAGAAACGACATTACAAAATGTTGTTTAACCAGGGACTCTTTTCAGAGTTCCCCCAGTGGCTCCAGTTAGGGCCACTGGCTCTGAATAATTTTGGTAAGTGTTGAAGATATTGGTCCCATCTCCCAGGACCACCATCGGTAGGAACGGAATCAGAAGTTGCTAATCAGCCCAGCGTTGCATTGCCTTAAGCAGTACAGGTGGCCAAATCTAGATGAAATGCAGAAATCACACATCCCTTCTATTTCTGTGTGTTCTTGCCTGATAAGTCATCTATAATTCTCTGCCTATAAACTGTTCCTTCCTAGCAACAACATGCCATGATTTCACTGGTCATTCTTATTCATTAGTCCCAGCTGCTTAACAGTGCTTGGAGGTATCAGGAGAAATACGTGTAGATGTTTCTACCATATGGTTTATTAAAAGCTGATGGAACCCTTTCATGAAAAGCTGGTGGAACCCTTTCATGAAAAGCTGGTGTTGGCCAGACTTGATGTGCACATAGCAAAGTCCAGCCCAGCGAAAGGAGGATCAAGGCTCCCACCAAAGGAGAGTTCCTTTCTCTTTGCCACTTTTGACTTATGACCTTCCTTATACCCGGTTACCAAGGTTACCTAAAAATATCTCAGGCAATATTACCACTGTGACAAGCAGGGGGTATGCTAACCCTTTCAACACAAATAAAATCCCTTGTTCCAAAGTTGTTTCAGATTGACAGTTATTCACGCTGCAATTTCTTTTTTGAGACTCATGCTCAACAATAAGGTTTTATCAGAGGTGTTTCTATTATGTGGGATTTATTCAACTTTTCAGGAGGTACCTATTCTGAGGACATGATGGCGAACAAGTGTTCCTGAGTTGCCACTTCTAGGGGAACAAATGCAGTGTCAATGAGGTGAGTGCACTGAGTCTGATGAAGAAGACAGAAGGGTGCGTGCAACTGCGGGCCTAACCTAGTCCGCAGAGACAGAGAAGAAGATACCCAGGAGGAAGTGATGTTTAAACTAAGACTTACTAAGACAAGGGTGTTGGAGTTAGCTAAAAGAGTGGGGAGAAGAATTTTACTGGAAAAGGGAACATGGACAAAAGCCCTCAGTAGCAAAGATAATGTCTTTTCAAGTCACTTGCAAATGTTTAATATGGTTGGAGCTGAGTGATTGTGTGAGGGATTGTGAGGAGTGAGTCTGGGCGACCAGACGCTATTCTGATCACAGTAAGGATATTTGACTTTATACTAAAGGCAACAGGAAGTAATGGGAGCAGAAGAGTCGCTAGATCAGATACATATTTTCGAAGGATCACTGTGGCAGTAGCTGGGGAGGAGAGAGAGAGGAGGAAGAGGGGGTAAGTTGCTGATGGTCTGTATTAGATGAGAGTTTTGAGGATGGAGCGAAGTCGCAATCCTGAAGTATGGGAGTGACAAATTGTGCTTTAATTCCCAGGTACTGATTTCCCCATTCTGCCAAACATCTCCAGCCCCAAAACCACATGCATTATTCATCCTGTCCTCTCTGTGCTAAAAAGGCCCTGTCAGGAACCAGAAACCATGGCTTTTAATAATAGTGAGGGCCAGAGCCTTGGACACAGCTACCAGAGCAAATGGAACTGCGGCAGACCAATGTGAAGCCTGATGGAACAGGGTTATGGAACTTCCTGTGGGATCGAAATGGAAGTGACAGCAGGGAAAAGGAAAGAAGTGGACAGAACGAAGAGTCACCAGTCACCCCTTAACCTGGCCCCCAAACAGTGATGAGAAGCACACTCCTTTAGTCGGTGCCGTGTGCACCAAGGAAGTCCTACACAGCCAGACTTCCTTCTGCAATATCGATCTTAAAGCCTTGCCGAGTTCAATTACCTAAGAAACACTGTCTGCCATGAAGATCTAAGAAACAAAGAGCAGGACATCAAGCAAAAGCAGTGCCAGAGGTCCTCTGGGAGGCCACGTGACTGTGTGGCAGCTGGATATGGGAGCGATCCCAAGACTAAACTGAAGGCCTTACATCTGATGCAATTGCTGACCTTCCACATGACCCAGAGACCTAGACCCAGCCCATCCCCTGGTGACATGTGGAGATCATTGATAAGCGCTCAATGGCAAGTCCAAATAATTAACAGCAGTCCTGGAATGCAGTCAGCCTGCAAGGAAAAAAGCAATGTTCACCTGAACATAATTTTCTTGGACAAGACAGGTGGCAGCTGGCTGATAGCAGGATATCTGTGCAGATGTTTTACAGTTGAAGAAAGTTGATGTTAAACTGAAGAAATGTTTTGAGTGTTTAATGAAACACAAATCAAGTGAGCAAACTTTTCTGTAGAGCAACATGAGAAATCCAAAGACACACCAAGCTTATGCACTTATAGAAGCTGATGAGTTTTTGCTAACATCAAATTATTAATTTTTTAAAGAAAAGATGGATCCGATGCTGAATGTGGCAGAGGGAAAAAAGGTTTAGTAGAAAAACAATACCAACCAATAAGGCTGCATTAACAAAACAAAAAATGTTAAAATCATTATATATTCAGATTAAAAACAGCATTTACATGCATATAATGTGAAAAGGACTTCTGGCCAGAATTTTTTGTGCTCAATAATTTTAGAGCCATGAAAATGACTGCAGTCATTGGTGTTTGCTCCTCACCTGAAGTTGACTCCTGAGTTAAAATAAAATCACACCTTTCCACTCAATCCTAGGTCCCTAGTTCAGTCTAAACATCATCAAAAGCCCCATCAAAACACAAAACTCATTGCTCTAGCAATTTTTTTTTTCTTTTTTTTTTTTTTTTTTTTGCCTCAAGATAGGCAATTGAAACTACTCTGATGGTCAGG
Organism: Micronycteris hirsuta; assembly: GCA_004026765.1. Taxonomy (NCBI): domain Eukaryota; kingdom Metazoa; phylum Chordata; class Mammalia; order Chiroptera; family Phyllostomidae; genus Micronycteris; species Micronycteris hirsuta. Next base: position 17,251 of record PVJI01002129.1, read on the forward strand.
TAAAGAAAGAAAGTAGAGGCATTAGCCTTCACATTTTCTACTGGGTGAACTTGAGAAAATTTGTCAGTTTACAGAACAGCTATGGATAACGAAAAATGGTCACAGTAGTTTTTACCTCCTTCCCATCCAGAGGTAGCATCTAGGACACTTCCTGTTTAACATGGGAAGGCTCTGTGGTTGCTCTGACCATCAGATCATAGAAGGAACGCTGGGCCAGTTCCCATGCTGGAAGAACATGGCAGCTCCTCCTTCCTCTCACTTCAAACACCCACCCTGGGGGAAGCCAGACACTGTGTAAAAATTCAAATTCCTGAGACTACCATGCTGTGAGAAAACCCAAGCTTGTTACTTGTAAGAGGCTCCATGAGGTGCCTGGCCAGTTCCCAACTGTTCCAAACAAACCAGGCAAGGCACCCAGGTACAGAGTGAAAAATTATCTTAAACGTTAGTCCAGTCGGGCCTTCAGGTGACACTAGCCCTCACTGATATCTGACTGAAACCACATGAAGAACCATCTAGCTGAGGAGTAGACCCACTGGATCATGAGATAATATATGCCTCATTGTTTTAAGGCACTACTTTTGGGGATAGTTTGTTACGAGAATAGGATTTAGCCAAACCTCAGTGCAGTTTTCGAGAGTTACTATAATTTTGTAGACGTGTGTTGTAAGAGTAGCCCATAGCCATAGGTAGCTCCTTAAACTTGAGTTAATTAAATTTAAATAAAATTTAAAATTCAGTTTCTCAGTAACACTGGCCACATTTTCAATGCTCAACAGTCACTATTGGCTGATGGTTACCATATTACACAGAGAAGATCGTGAGATATTTCCATTATCATGGAAAGTTCTATCAGAGCAACCCAGAGCCCTGTCCCTGCTTCCCTGCAGAAGGCTGAGGCTGAGAGGGAACATTCTGACCGTGAATCCTGTTGTCTTACACATAAAACTAATTCAAAGCACAGTTCTAAGACCTGTAGCTAACTGAACTACAGAAAGAAATGAAAAACGAGGCTCAGATAAAAACAATGTTGATAAAACTTATCCAGGTTTAAGTTTCCTAAGCACAAGTCTTTCAAAAAGAAAAGAAACTTCGTAATTGCGTTCTTCCAGCAATGACTGGTCTCATTTTATCACTGAATATGGGAGAGATTCTTAGAGGGAAAAAATCATCTCAAGCTTAGCCTTGCAAAGCTGAGGCAAGCATGCAGCTGTAATTGCCCAGGACATTATGCAGAATTCATAAAGGCTTTGCCTGACAGAGCATCATTAAGATAAATCAACTGGAAAAGAACAAGGATCCGGTACCTTGGCATGGATCCAGAAAAAATGTTGCTTTTCATTATGAGATTTCTTTTGTTCCTTGTGGAAAATTTTGAATCTACAGGGATGTATATGGATCTGTCTACGTGAAACAGAGAATGGACAGTTAGGCACGCAAACCCATTGTGTGTATGTACGCACACAGGCTTGGCTTTATAAAGAGGACACTGATGATGTCATCTTTTCAAGTGCCGTTGGGACAATTTGGTGGGGTTTTTAGGTAATAATCAAGCTACACAATTTCAGAAATGATGACTTTCTAATAATATTCGAGATGAGAATAAAGTTTAAATCAAGTGTGAAGTGAAGATTCAAGACACATAAAAATGTAAGCTATAGGGTATTTTATTTTATTTTAGCCCAAAGAATAATTCCTGCCTGTGCCCCGCCTCATTTTCTTGTCCTCGAGAATCACACATCAGTAAGCCGCAACCACCAAAGACCTATGAAGGCAGCATGCTTACTCTTTAGTTTTGAATGGGAAGAAGTTATACTTACAGCTTCGTTTGTAGATATCCGAGGACAGAAGTAATGTCGGCAGAATAGTTCCAAGATTGGCAAGGTGACTACTAGAACTCAGACTAAAGACGCATCTTTTCCAGTATATCCCCTCCAAAGATTTAATCATCCATAGTTTCTGACGAAAAGCCACTTTGGGTTTCCTAAATAACATATTTGCTACAAAGAGCAAGAAATGGGGGAAAGAACATGATGAAGGCATGAACTCCTACCCCAAGATCTTCAGAGGCAAGAGGTTGTGTACAATTATCACAAGAATCAGCTAAACATACCTATTTAAATGCCACGAAAATCTAATCTCTAAGGATCTCTTTATCCACTATTTCCAGGTACAAAAATAGTTCCTGCAACCACAAAGGCATACCAGACAACAGTGAGCCTGCTCCAGTTACTTTAGGAAGCACGCTGAGTAAAATGATCTTACATGGAGGCTATGAAGGTCTTTCTTTGGTTCTAGTTGAACACACAAATACCATACTCATATATTCAAATCTTTCCTTTTTTGCTTTCTCTTGCCTACATTGAAATTAAAAGAGACATATATGATAGCCAAAGGAATTGCCCTGCAACTTTAAAAAATAATTGTTTAATACTTTTGAGCTTAAACCAGGCATGGAAAATTTCAACCCAAAAGATTAAATTTGGAGAAAGTTACTAGCAGATGAGGACTAAAGTTATAATGGAAACCACATTGCAGACACTATTATATATGAGTCATTGCTAAAAATGTTGCTTTATATACATAGTTATATAAACTGTATGCTACCAACTTATTGATCAAATCTAGGCATTATCTTGAAAATGTCCACTGATGTTAAATGTTTGCAATGCCTTTTAACCTTCATAAGAGAAAGATACTATCCTTTCCCATAAAAGGTATTCAATACAAATTTTTGGCATTGGATTAAATTTGGATTTTATCGTTTTAGATTTTGTGATAACCCTAACAGTACAAGAAGTAAGATTACCTTTCTAGCCCTTGCTGGTGTGGCTCAGTGGATTGAGCACCAGCCTGAGAAGCAAGGGGTCGGTGGTTCGATTCCCAGTCAGGGTACATGCCTGGGTTGCAGGCCACATCCCCAGCAGGGGGCGTGTGAGAGGCAACCACACATTGATGTTTCTCTCCCTCTCTTTCTCTCTCTCTTACCCTCTAAAAGTAAATAAATAAATCTTTTTTAAAAGAAGATTATCTTTCCAACTACAAAGAAGAGCTCTGATTTCCTTAAGTAGAGCCAGCAAGATGGTAGAGGTAAGTGTGGCCATATTTAATTTGAAACCAATGTTTTTAACTTAATAAATAATTTGTGTATAAATACATATGATGGTAACAAATACCTCTAAACTGCTTAAAACAGACCAACATTCAGAGAATTTCTCCCTCAACTTCGTGTGTTTTGGAACTTAAACATTCCTTTCCCATAGTCAGGAAGGAGATAAAGCACAGAGAAGTGGGGTGGAGGAAGACTGATCATCAAAAAGCTCTTCATTCAGTTGGTGTCACCCATCCGGAAATAAAGAGCTGTTTGCTCTAACATAAAGAGTCCATTAATATAAACCAAACACAGAAGGAGTCATAATGCTCCTCAGTGTGTAAGTGCCACAATCCCAGGGTTTTGTGTCCATTTACCCACTGCTGTGTTCTCACACACTATAACAGCGACTAGCACATAACTGGTGCTTTATTGAATTCTTTCATGAATAATTAAGCCACCACTTTATCATTTCACAAGGAACAGGGTTGAAGTTTTATGGTGACCAATCTGCAGTTTATTGCAAAAGAATAAACTATAGCAAAAACATTTAAGTGAGAACATCCATTCCAAGCAAAAGCTGCCTCACAGCAAAAGCTAGAGAAGGCCAGACGGCTTCTCCAGCCTTCGGCTCTGGCTGTCCCTCCGCTGTGAGTACCCCTGCACCACAACTTTCTCTCTCAGATCAGGAGCCACCATGGTGTAGGCAGAACCCCTCATAACCAGGAAACCCAAATGAGGCTTACACCCTTCTGGTCACATAGCTACATTCCCTCCAAGTGATCAGCCTCAGGGTTGAAGTTATTTTAACAGAAGGAATTTCCTTTCCTCTGATTCTAGCTGGGCATAGTCAATCATAACCTTAGAGATGTGTTTAGACCTCTGTAACCAGTGAGGAAGTATCAAGAGCTCCAGCTAGAGGGAGAGCTGAACTGGAGTAGAAATCCACAGTCCAGCATGACTTCCCATAATATTTGCAAAACTTAGAGCAAATGTACTGGCGAAGCCCTCCAGCCAAAAGCCATCACGAAGGTGTCTGTAGTGCACTGGCATTAATGACTCATTTTAATAAGGAAGAACGTTCATCATGGGGAACATGGGCTTTCTTATTAAGGGGGTGTGAGAAGGGACTTACAGGATTTGGGCATGTGTTAAGCGATTCTGAGGAGAGTTTAAGAAATGGGGCTTTGCTCAGGGTTGGATACTGTCAAGAAAGCAGGTGTAATGTTATGTTTGGGATTCTTAAAATTCTAATATAGAAAATGAGAAGATTAGAGTGAAAAGTAAGTCGTGTCAGTGAATGAGCAGCAGTCTCTCATAAAAACTAAGAGAGGAGGGTGTTTGGTTATGTTTCAGTTTGGAAAACGTTCTTGTACACAGAACATAATTTCCAAGTGGTTCTGTTTCTGCCTTGCTCCGTCATGGTCACAGAGAGATCTTGTCCGGTGCTAGTGCCCTGTGAAGTTCTCTGTGTTCCCCGGAGAACACCATGGCCTCACTGTTAAGTACCAAGGCAGCTCCTACCCACCTGAAGGTAGCTCTCAGACATCCGGGCTGCTTTTCTCTTTTCAGAACAGAAGAGGCCCATATATCATTTCTCTGAGTATTTGAAAGTTAAAAATCAACCTAACTGTTGAAGTATGTTTAATCCTCTTGCCTTGAAAAATATAGTCATAATAACAAAACTGAAAAGATCGTGTAAAACTATGGTTTTTTTATATGACTGAAATTAGGCAATATATTTTAAAAGACTGAATTTAACTACTATTCTGGATGTCTGAATGCCCTGTTGATGAGTCAGTGATGTTTGTATGGCTAATAAAAGAAAGACCTATATGGTTCATAAATTATGTATTTATTTCATAAAATTTTCTTGCCTCATTGCAGCAAAATTGCTAATTACACTGTTATAGTGAAGATTGTTGCATAATTTTTTTTCTACCAACAATAACAATCTAATAACTTTAAAATAAAATGTTGTCTCTGACCAGGTAGCTCATTTGGTAAGAGGTCATTCAAATATGCAAAGGTTGCAGGTTCAACCCCGAGTCAGGGCACATACAAGCAGCAAGCAATGAATGCATAAATAAGCAGAACAATCAATTGATGTTTTACTCTCTCTCTCTCTCTATCCCTTCCTCTCTCTCTCAAAATTAATAAATAAATAAATACATTTATGAAAGTAATGACATTCAAAATATATAAAATTTGGATATATTTTCTTTGAAAATAGAAAATAAAATAAAATAAATTTTTTAAGATATGTAGAACTTTATTTTTGAAACACTTTTGAGTCTAAAATTGCCGGGTTCTGGCCCCAGCCAAGGTCCAGGGGGTCCCTCAGGTGTGGACGGCGTCGGCGTGGGGGAAGAAGGACATGAGAGGTGTGGTTTCAGGCTCGTCGGCCAGGCATCTCTGCTTTTCTGGCTTCAGAGTTCTTTATTTATATAATTTTTTTGCAGTTCAAGTGGTGCGGGGGGGTTACATGTAGCTTAGTTTCTACATAGTACATTTATTTAGCACGAGTTCCGGAAAAGCATGACATATACATAATATATAGCAAATGGGTGTTGCAATTGGCTTTGTTCTACAAGCTCCAGCTCTAATCTTGCTGCTGCATCAGCAAAGCGTCTGACCCCGGGTCTGGTACGAGGACTGTCATGAGGCTGCTAGACTTTCGTGGTTATGTGGTTAACAGCTGTCTCTCACTGCTCAGGATATTCTTCTGTTTAATAATTTTTATTATCTTTAGTCTACTGTGCAGAAAACTTTTTTCTATTAATCTACCTAGTATCCTCTAATATTAACCTATGTAGATTCTTTATGATAAATGTGTAGGGTATTGGGGGGTCTGTAGGTCTAGGGGTAGTAGTGAAGGGAAAACGATAGAGAGCCGACTAAGCTAACCTTTCAGATCTATTTCTAGCCCCTGAGACTTGGATTCTACCTAACGTGGTGAAAGCAGAAGAGGGTGTGGGTGTTAGGTCAGGGAACCTTTTCTATTCCTATTTCTGATGACTCTAATACTAATTAGGGGGGCATTCGGGAGTGAGGGTACTTTCTACTTGACCAGCATTTTCTCTGTAATTTTCCAAGAACTCTATCTTTTAGTGGAATTGCCATCCGTCCTATTCCCATATACACTCATACCGACCCCAAGCAAAGGAAGCAATAGGATGATTAAACAGAGGACAGCACGGTGCCTTCTCCTGCCGAGTCCACTGTGCAGGCCTGCGGCCCCCCTTCTGCGACTGTCAAAAGGAGAGGTGGATTTGGTCTCCGGCATAAAATAATTTCAAAATAAAAGCCTTAAAAAACAAAATTACTTTGTTTACAATATGAGAAATGTTTAAAAGGGAGTCATATAGTAGAAAAGCAAAGCATATGTCTAAATAATAAATTAATTTAATTCTTACACTTAAATCAATCAAATTATCACCTGATTTAGTTGACTCCTTCTTCCCACTGCACAATATTATCTAGCCATCTGTTTTTAGTTGATCTTTTATTATTCAGACATTCTTAATAATTTTAGTACTTTTATTCCAGTCATATCTAAAAGTTTTTCTTGCAGCTCTTCTCAACCTTCACTGGAGTATTTTCCAAAAATTTCTACTTCTGAAAATTTATGCCACTTTGTCATTTAACTTTTCCTAGCCTCCCTACAAAACCATGTTCTTTTATTTCATATTCATGACCTAACCTAATTTTCACACTTAGTGACTGTCTCATCTACTTCTCCATTGCTTTGTGCCACTCTGAAAGTAACTAACGTTCTACCTTGTTAGCCTGCCCAGCATAGTCCCGCCTGCAGACTTAATAGCAATCTCTCTACTCCATTACTGAGGAAGATGCTAATTATTAAATTACAAGGTGAAATATGAAGATTCCCTCTCTCCCTCCCCCTCTGTCTCTCTCTTCTCTCTCTTTCTCTCTCTCCCCATCTCCCTCTCCATCTCCCTCTCACACACAAATATAGACAGACTAATTTTAAATTCTAAAAAGATCAGATGAGAAAAGGAATCTCAATAACAGTCTGTCTCTTCCTGGCTGCCTTTATGTTATGCTATTTGTGTTATTCCACTGACCAAACACCACCACCAAATATATAAACTTAAGATCTCCGGGAATTATGGGAGAGTCTCACAATGATCAACCAAAACATTGCCACCTGCAGTCAATTTGCAGCTAGATTGTACCACGTTGAAAACTGGATGAGCTGTCTAAGTGTTGGTGCTCAGCTGAGTTTGGGGTTTTTTTGTTTTTTTGGTTTTTTGTTTTCTGTTTTCTTTTGTTTTTTGTATCTCAATGGAACATGCAGAGATGCTAGGGGGACCTGGGTCATCAGCTCGATTTCTTTCTTTTTCTTTCTTCCTTTCTTTCTTCTTTCTTTCTTCCTTTCCTCCTCTTTCTTTCAGATAAAACACCTCTATAATGTGAGCTAAGATGGGAGCAAGGAGGATTTGTTTGCCTCTCTGGACTTCGATTTCCCTCAGCTACAATCCCAGCTCCTTGTCCTCTAGCACATGCCATCTGTTTAGTCACATTGGCCTGGTCTTGGAGGGATGCATGCAAGAAATTCGCCCTGCTAGAACTGTTCCTTTAGATGATAGCTGATATTGGCATTCTTTGTTCTTTGATCATATTCCTTCTGAATTTTCTTCAATTGTTTTTTGCTTAAAATCTCTTCCTCCTCAGGACTCAGCTTGGCCTCCTTCTTGTGGCCCAGGGACAGTGCTTAAGGGGAGTCATGCCAGTGTTGGTATGGTGTGCTGTCAATGAGCACAATGCTGTTCTTTACTGGAGTCTTGGTGTGGACCAGTGTGTTGTTGGATGCATTGTAGACCACATACATCTTTGTTTTGCATGTACAGATGTACCGCCTATGTGCAGCCTCAAGGCGGCATAGTTTTTGTTGCCTTCCCCCATGCAGACTGTGTTTATACAGTGGGGGTCGATCTTAGTGCTGGCAGCAGGCGTCCCAGCTCATATGTTCAGTCTTTCTCTTGTGCCCAGTCTTGCCGCACTTTGGCCCACTGTCCCAAGAGATGCCCATGGCTCGGCACCGGCTTAAATTTCAAACTGAAGAAAGCTCAAACACTGAGATTCAAATGTGGAAGAGAAGTAAGAGGCAGGGAGCAGGTCAGGGAAGATGGGCTCCAGAAGTAGCAGAAAGTTCAGGTAACAATGATCAAAAGACTCATTGTTGATATCAGACCATCATCTCCCCATGCACAGAAGTCCAGCTCAACATGCGAGACTTCTGATCTGTAGGTGCATCTACTTAGTTGTAGTATATTTCTGGAGACTCTAGTTCCTTCCCCAACCTTCTTTCCATCGGCCTGCCTGGGCTCAGTTCCACATCCTGTCCAGACAGTCTCAACACCTTGCTCTCTCAAGGCTGCATCCTTTTAAATGGCTCCAACATTCCAAGCAGAAATAAAAGTTTTTGATTAAAATTACTTCTATATTTTTTCAAAAAACAAAGATTTTCTTCTAATACATTCAAAATTATTACAGAAATCAAAAGGCAAAATAAAACTTATCATAATGGGATATCAAAATATCAAATAGAAATTATATAAAGAAAGGTACATTTTAATTTAATATTTTTAAATATAATAATATTTATATTATAATAAGAAATACAATAAATCACATTAAACATTTATAAAAATTAAATTATTTGCAATTCTAGCATTCAGTGTCCACTTAGTTGCCAATGTACAAAATTGCTATCATTCTTCACCAATATTACATCTAGACCTACCTATATAAAATGTAAGTGAAGAGAATTGTAACATTGAAAGTGATTTTAAACAATCACATACAAACTGTCAGAAATACCTTGTTAATGTCCTAAGTTGTCTCTGGATCCACAAGTTGAGAAGAAAACGAACTCTCAAAATCATGAGATAATTAATTTGTCTTTTCTCTTACCCAAGTATTTTTGCCATTCAAATCCTTTCTGCATGCTGAAGTAGTGTATATCTCTGCTAGTGATGGCAGCACAACCACATGGCATGCAGACATTGTTCAAGATGCTCTGTTTTGAAGACAGAGGGTAGGAGAGGTAAAGAAGCGTTGCACTGAGCTCCAGAACTTGGGGGAGAGATGCCCCTTCATGCTAATAAATCTACTTTGTGTACCTAAATTGGTGATGAGCAAGGTCTTCCAAAGCATAGGGCTTATTTCAGAATACTCCCTTGTGTTCACACCTTATGGATCTTCCTCTACTTTTTCAAAATTGACTAAGTTTGGACAGAAGAGAGTATCCATGAGCATCTAGCCAAAACCAAAACCATTGAAGATGGAAAAGCTTCCCAGAGAAAATAAAACGTATGAAGTTTTGGGGGCTGAAACCAGGAGGCTGCAGAAAAAGGAGCAGAGATGAGAGAGAACAGAAACTGCCTAAATCTCCTGAGTCCCACTCCCTCCACCACCTAGGAGCAGGGAGCTCCACATGAGACAGAAACAAGGGTAGGGAATGCTTCCTAACACAGGTTACTCTTGAATGTAAGAAAAACCCATTCTTCTTATAATTCTTGTTGACCAGTGGTTGTTGGTGCCAATTCAGTGCAAACAGGAACCCCCAATTTGGGATTCAATAAAGAAGGAAACTTTATTCAGTACAAAGTAGCTTAGTTGTGATACAGCATAGCTGTGAAGTATCTCTGGGTCCAGGCCCCTCTTTAGCTAGACAGCTCTGCTCTTCTCATTGGTTAGCTCTGCCTGGTGCAGCACGTGTCTGCTACACTCTGCTTCAGCAGGACATCTTCCATATTTTAGCTCAGCCAGGGAAATGTAATCTTCAATGGAAAAAGAAAGTAAGCTCCCTGACCAGGAGAGTAGCTGGCTTACATAAATAGAAGTCCCTGCTCCTGGTCCCTGATTGGTCCATCATCATGCAAAAGAGAACTCCAAATCCTCACAGTTTGATTGGTCTATAAGGCACTGTCCTCATTGGTCAGAAGTAAGCTGCTCTGATTGGTCAGTGAAGATGTTGATGGGGATATAGATTCACAGCTCCAAGTTGATGGGGAAAGCCTCTTCCTATGTGTTAAAATAGAATTCCAAAAACTCTTTTATAAGGGCTAACTCAGGTGGCAGAAACACAGTGCTGGCAAGCAGATCAGTGAAGGGGAAAGTTGTTCATGCAGGCTTCTCCCTGAAGTTCAGTTTACCTGAGATCCCTGTGTACAAGTGGCTGCTAGGTTCTGTTTTAAAAAATTTGAGCCCAGTTATCCACCAGAAGCCCTTCTTAGTAGGTATCTTCTTTCTCAGGATCCACATCCTATAATAACAACTTCTCACAATTTAGTGGATCAAGAAACACTAACTTTCTCTACATCAAAAGTACCCTCGCTTATAACCTGGCCTTATAGAAAATATATTGACTGTTATAATCTGAAGAAAAATTACATTATGACAAAGGAAAACTATTTTAAATCATGTTGGTGTTAATTGAATGGTTTATGGATTTGTGGGATTTTTTCCTGCTTAATGATATTTCATACTCTCAAACTAATGGGTATTTGTTGAGGTTGGTTGGTGGAGTTATGCCACACACCTGTAGATACTAATTTCTGATAGCTCCCATGTTTGAGCCATTAATTTATTATGGGTCTATGTATTAGTCAGAGTTCTCCAGAGAAACAGAACCAGTAAGATGTATATATAAAGAAAGAGATTTATTGTAAGGAATTGGCTCATGCAGTTATGGAGATTGGCAAGTTTAAGGGACAATGGTGCCAGTGAATTCCAAGGGGTATGATGGAGGATTTCTTCTTGCTTGCATAGGCTGTTTTTGTTGTTGTTCTATTTATGTCTTTGATTGGATGAGGCCCATCCACATTAAAAAGAATAATCTGCTTACTTCAAATGTACTGATTCAAATGTTAATCTCATTGAAAATATCCTCCATAAAATTAACTGTCACAGTCCACTAAGGAATGGGCTTGTATAGATTTTTAAAATTTAACTGCATCATTTAGTCTTTATCATAATCCTCTGAAGTAGGTATACTAACTATTCTCTTTTAATAAAGAAAATAAAACTTAGAAGTTCAGCAACTTGCTAAGTCACACAGCTAGTAAATGAGGAAACTGGGATGTGAAACCAGATCTGTTTGACTCCTATTTTGTGAAAAATCTAGAGGATTTTGGACATTCAGGGAAATGAAAATAGAAAATGAACTAACTTCATTAAGAAATGGCACCCTTTATGCCTGCAATACAAAATGGCTAATTCCTAATGGACCTGTGAACTAGAGTCACTGGTTCAATTCACAGTCAGGACACATTCCTGAATTGCAGGCCAGGTCCCCAGTAGGGGGTGCACAAGAGGCAACCACACATTGATATTTCCCTCTCTTTCTCCTTCTCTTCCCCTCTCTCTAAAAATAAATAAATAAAATCTTTAAAAATAAATAAATAAAATGGCTAATTCCTCAGACCACTTAATAATTGCAAACACTCAAATATCAAAATTTAATTAATTAATGACTATGTAATTAAATTAAAGTCTTGTATATTCAAACCCCGCAGAACATCTCCCTGGCTAACGTTTTATGGAGAACATCTTTTGGTTTTCAATACCCGACATTCATGGATTATATGCATCTTTCAGCACAACTTATTTTGGCTGATGTTTTGTTTTGTATTGCCTAAAACTCATTGTATTAGTCAGGGTTCTCCAGAGAAACAGACTGATAGGATATACGCAAAAAGATGATATAGATGATACAGATAGATATAGATACAGAGATAGAGTTATTATGGAAATTGTGTCATGTGATTGATATAGAATCCGAGGGGTCCCGTAATCTGCTGTCTACTTGGTGGAGACCCAGGAAAGCTGATTGTGTTCGGTCTGAATCTGAAGGCCAAGGACCAGGGGAGCCAATGATGTAAGTCCAAGTCCATAGGCTTAAGAATCAAGAAGCCAATGGTATAAGCATGAGCCAGAGTCCAAATGCCAGATAACCAAGAGTGCTGATGTCAGAGGGCAGGAGAAGATGATGTCTCAACTCAAACACAGCAAGTTTGCCTTTTCTCTGCCCTTTTGTTCTATTCAGGGCCTCATGGGATTGGATGATGCCCACCTGCATTGGTGAGGTCAATCTTCTTTACTCGGTCTGCCAATTAAAATGCTAATCCATACCAGAAACAAGCTGACAGACACACACGGACGTAATATTTTACCAGCTATCTGAGAATCCTTTAGCTCAATCAAGTTGACACATAAAATTAACATCACACTCATTACAACATATTAAACAAAATGATATATAGGAAAATTCTACAATTCAAAATACAATTGTTAAAATGTCAGACTCTACACAGACTTTTTTAAACTAAAGAGTTCTAACAAAGGGGAAGTGCAGTGTGTTACTCCATGTAAATCAACTATTTATTAACCACTATTTTATTGTTTGGTCATCAGGAAGCAATATTGCAGGCATTTTACAATCTATTACCTGTGTACTTATGTATATAAGTATGTGCATATACTTTTAAGTATATAAATTAAGTATGTAAATTAAGTATATAAAAATGCTTAATTAATATTTTAGTTCCAAGTAAAGGAACTAGAGAGGGAATGATATATTGGAAGAGAGCAGAACATGCCACCCCAAACTATGCCATTTTGGCATATTGATTATTTTGAATTAAAGTTACTTAAGAAACAGCTGGTGCAAGGACCTTCTGAGCCTCCTTTGTCCCCCTGAAAACAGGAGATAAATATCCCTTGTGGGGGTGAAAATGGAGACAATTGTACTTGAACAATTAATGTGTGTGTGTGTGTGTGTGTGTGTGTGTATCTCCCTTCTGAAAGGTACCCTCCCTGTACCAAGAGGGTAGAAGTCACCCTCCTCACCTGAGATAAGGGATTGAAGGCTGAGAAGGGTGAATAAGCAACCTTGTTACTTCTTTGTTAATTTACTACTCCAAGCCCAAACCCCTTTGCCTTATCAATTCTTCACAAATGTATCGTTTCTTTGTCTAAAAAGTATAAAAGCTGCCTGCTCTGGTCACTTCTTTGAGTACCATATTTTAATGAGTTTCTGGACATTCAAAATTAAATTTGTTTCTCTCCTGTTAATCTTTTATGTCAATTTAATTATCAGACAAGCCAAAAAACCTGGAAGAGAAAAAGAAAAAAGTTTCTTTCCTTTAAGTATTATACTTATATTTCTTATTTAAAGTAATGGGGAAAGAGCTCCAAGTAGGCATTTGTTGCACAGAAATCTGAGCTTCAGAACTTAATTTGGATGTTAAGAAGGTTGTGTGCAATTTTATTTCAATAATTCAGGTGGCAGGGAAGATTTACTGATCACCTTGTCTTAAGGAATACAAACAAACTATCCATTTCATTTCTTACACCATGGAAATTAGCAATTTATAATTGCTTCCTCATTTGGGGGACTTGATTTCATTGGAATCGCAAGTGTCAATGGACAAAGTCAAAAGATTGCTCATTTTTCCCTTCAGTGTCAGCGAGCACCACGGTGGTGAGCAGGCCTTTGTAATGTCGCCAAAACTCCTCGGGAAGGTTGGAAATGCTATAAGAAATGTTGTTCACACAGATGCAGGCTGCTGGGACTCAGTAGCTTAGAGCAGTGATTTTTAACCTATTTTACCTCATGGCACACATAAACTAATTACTAAAATTCTGCAGCACACCAAAAAGTGTATTATATTTTTTGCAATGTGACAAAAAAATAAGTATTATTTTGACTTATTCACACCAGATGGGTATTGTTGTGTTGGCTACTGTCATTTTTCTCTTACAGATTCTTTTTTGTTTTTTAAAGATTTTATTTATTTATCTTTAGACAGAGGGGAAGGCAGGGAAAAAGAGAGGGAGAGAAACATCAATGTGTGATTGCCTCTTGTGCACCCCAGGCATGTGCCCTGACTGGGGATCGAACCAGTGACCCTTTGGTTCACGGACCGGGATTCAATCTCCTAAGCCACACCAGCCAGGGATGCTGTTATATTTTTATTTAACAATATAAGGGAAAAGAGGTCAGTGCCCCTGACTAAGTAGTCAGACATTGCATGTTTTAAAAAATCTTGTGACACCAGTTGAAAATCACTAGCCTGAAATAATAACAATAACACATTAGTGTCACTCTCAAAAAAAAAAAAAAAACAAACTGGGCTAGAGTAAAATTTCCTAATATTTAGTGCATGCTAGGCAAGTACTAAGATTGTGTCAATGGTTTAAATACTGTTAATAAACAGAAAGTCCTGATTCTTCTTCCCTGGGGTCAAAAATGGACACCAACATGGACGCACATTAGGGCAGCTCTCACAAGTGGACGAAGTGGCCGGTGCTGGCGGCCGGACCTTCTGCCCCCCCACAGAAGACAGACACCTCGCTGTGAACAAGTGAGGTCGCCGTTGTGAACTTTGAGCAGGTGCTCGAAGTTGCAGAGACCTTGTTTGGTGACACTTCAAATTTAGACCTTGATGCTGTCAAAGATACAAAAAAAAAATCATTCTTCATAGATAAAGAGAATGATAGTAGAGAAGCTGCTATTGCTTAAAATCTGTCATGTCTCCATTTGAAAAAATATGAGCTGACAGAAAGTCTATTTTTAAGTGAATTGGTGCATAAAGTTGGATCTGCTTAAGACATGTAGAGGATAAGGAAGGCATCTGCTTCAAAGTCTCTGTATTTTATTTTATTTTTTTTTATTGTTCAGTTACTGTTGTCCTGCCTTTTCCCCCGTTGCTCTTATAAATGAAAAAGTTTGTGATTCTCTGTTTTTAAATCAAATAGATTTAATATAACAGATTTTATTAATAATCTTACCTACCGTTATCTCTGTTCATGAGGAGGAAAGATTATAATGTTGATCTCAGTTTGTAGCAATATAAAGTAAATTTCTACTTGTCCAATCAGCACATTAAGGTACCTAAATATATAAACACTCAGCACACTTTAAAGAGAGGCTGATACAAACTTTCTGAAACAAACATATGTTCTTCTCTCCATGGGAGAAAAAAGGTTTTCACAGGTATGAAAGCAAACACAAACACACACACTCACACACACACTCACACGTGTATGACCTTGTATTTTCAAACTGAGGAACAAATATTTAGAACGTGGATTATCTTCCATATGTTATATGTTAGTTACTTCCCTCATTGAATGTGCCACATATAAAAACTGAAGCATACTCACATAACACACTGGCTTTCTTCTCCCACAAACATTTAGATTTGTGGTGTCTAAACTAAAGTAGATACTCAAACTTTTGTTTCTTTTCTTTCTGTATAAAGATGTATTAAAATATACAATCCCTTCAGGTATTGTAATGTGAGGAGGACAGCCCACAGCTCATAATTGTAACTGATGGGGAGACCTTATGGCCATGAAAATGAGCTTACCAGCTGCACGTGACAACAGGAATGAATCTCCCCAACATAAAACCGAGCCTTAGAGTCCAGACAAAACCAAACTCTAGGATTTAGGGATGTTTGCTTCAGTGATAGAACTATAAATAAAAATAAGGAAGTGACTTCCCAAAAAACCATTGTGGTTTCCTTTGTGAAGAAAGGAATAAATGACTAAGAGGCCATGAAGGTCATTGCTGGAACACTGGCAATGTGAGGAAGTTGGTGTTTGCTCTGTAATAGACGAGAAACAAACTGTCGCGAGCACTATTCTGTGTTTCACAGCGTACTGAAAAGCTGGAAAACACAATTTGTGGGCCCAATTACAAGAGCATTAAAAAAGACTAATACTCCCTGGTGCTCAAATTCCACCTTTGGAAATCCACTTTATAGATGTAATCTCTCTAAAATGTCTTATTCTTAATGACATTCACTATAAATGTATTAATACTTTGGAAATCAATACAACCTAAAATCCAACAATAAGGAAAATGGCTGAAAGAAGCTGCATTTTCTAATTATAAAAATAGCAAAACTATGACTATATTTTTCAAATACCTAATCCAAGGAAACAAGGCCTGAAAGACATACAATAAAATGTTAAAAGTGAGTTTGGGGAGTGGGGTTATAGCTGATTTCTTTTCTTCTTCATGTTTTACCTAATTTCTCTACTTTTCTCTAGTTATCATTTATTAATTTAATTTGTTGTATACCCTCACTGAAGGACACTTTTTCTTTGCTTTTAGAGACAGAGGAGGGGGAAGAGAGAGAGAGAGAAACACCCATGTAACAAAGAAACGTCAATTGGTTGCCTCTCGTATACACTCCAAACTGGGAATTGAACCCAGGCATGTGCCCTGATGGGAATCAAACCCACAGTCCCTCAGTGTATGGGTCAGTGCTCCAACACACTGAGCCACACAGCCAAGATGAATGTTTTAAATAGATGGCTGTCCAGTTTGGGAAGAACTTTAATACAGTTGGGACTTGTCTTATTTATATTTGCCTGTGCAAGATGTTGCAATTTCAAAAGCCTTACTTCTTCAAAGCCTCCTCCAAACCTCATAAAGAAGAATTATCAGTCCTCGGTCAGGTGAAGGAATAGAGGCACATGGAACTTAAGTAACTTGGCCTACAGTCCACAGTCAGGAAGTGAGGGAGCCAGGATTTGATCCCATTCTTCTTAATTCAAATTCTGAAATTCATTAAATTACACCATATCTCTATGTAGGATTACACAAATACGATTGGCTATAAATAAGAATAACAGTAACTAAATCCCTCTAAAAAATATAGCAGCAAAGTCCAGTGGTGAGATCCAGACGCGCTGGCGGGTACCGTAGCAACCAGTGACTCTCAACAGTTTGTGGGGAGGAGTCAGATGCCTGTAAGAATCTTCTGAAAACCCAGGGAAAATCATACACACATGCACACATGTGCATTTTTCCTTATAATTTCAGGGGGTTCATGAAATCTGTGAATATATGTCCAGAAAGTATCCAATCATGTAATATGAGAGATGTTTATTGGAGAAGACACAAGATACAAGAATCACTGTACACAGGATAATGATGCCTCAGTCCCCTTCAAAGCAGGCATCTAGAGACCTCACACGGTTCTTCCAGCATCATTAGCAACTGCAGCACAACGTTCCTTCTGCTCTGATAGCACAAGCCATGGAACAAATTTTGCCACGACATGTTTCATGCCAAGATCCAGCATCAAAATCTCGGGCACAGTAACTTTCGGAATCCCCAGATCAGCTTCCAGTTCTTGCACCGTCAGTTGCCAACCTTTGCTGATTGCAACCCGAACACGTTCACCTTTCTCAGGTGTTCTGTTGGTTGCATGCCTTCCAGAATGTGGGCCACTTTCAACATTCTCAATCATCTTTAAAGTGTTTGTGCCACACTTTTATTTGCACTGCACTCGTTGCATCGTCTCCAAATGTGTTCTGAATCATCTGAATAGTTTCCACAGAGGGAAATTTAAGCTTAATGCAAAATTTGATGCAGATTCATTGCCCTACTAGCTCCGTCATGAGCTCAGTTTTGAATGCAACAGCCACACAGTACATACTTACTCAATGGCATCTACCGGCCCCATTGACTAGTACAGCAAAGTCATCATTGTTCACACATGCACATTCCAGTTCACTCTCCTTGGCTGCCAGGTTACATCAGTGAGATGCAAACCATTCTTATTATATTAATAATGGCTGAACTTTTTCAGACAGACCTGCTTTTATACCCCTGGTTCCATGAACACAAATTCCAGAGAATAATAGATTAAGATTGAATATCCGAATGGCTGGGGAAAGGCAGTTTAATTAAGTTGAAAGGAGTTAGAACAAACGGTCTTTTCTTTAGCTTCAATAAAATTCCACAACAAAGACAGTAGAAACAGCCCCATCGGTTGGCAACTCTTCCCTCCTGCCTTTCTATAGTGTGTAAAAAAGAAACTGAAGGCTTTCTTTGCACGTTTGCTTTCCCTCGGCATAGTTCTGGACCCAGGTGGATGAAAATAGAAATACGGCAAGACAAAGCTGATGAGACCAGCTTTGAGGTTGGTCTCATGCCTGGAGACCAACCTCTCTTGCTCAGATCTTCCCTGGCAAGCAGATATGAGAAACTTGAAGGAGAGAACAAAGGAGACCTTCGGAGCCCTGACATACTCCATGCCATGCTTTCCAGAAAGCTCCCAGCCCACCACACTGGGCCAGATCAACATTCATACACGTTTGGCCATATTCTCTCACCCTAGCTCCTTAGCTCAAAGCACAATCTTTGGATTATGACTCTAAACCCATTCATTTGTCCCCTACTCCACCATCCCAGCCCCCCAGACAGAAGAGCTCACTTAAAACTTGATGAAATTTAGGTTGTAAATATAAATACTCAGAATCCCACACGTCACAGAATGAGCTGACTACCGTGTGCCACAGAGTTGGGGTACTGGGTGAAGTGCATGACCTGGTGTTTGCTCCCTCTGCTGCCCTGACCTGCACCCCCATTGTCTACTCCGGTGCCATGTCAGACAGGGGCGGGGGCTCTGACGAGAGAATACGGGAGGACCACGATCAAGTTCAGAATTAACATTTATGAATTCCTCACTGCATGCCAGCAGCTTTCAAACATCTTACCAAACGCAAACCCTGTGAGACCTCAATTTATAGGTGACAAAACCGAAGCTCAGAGAAGTGAAGTGACTTTCCCAAGGTCACACTGGCCGTGGCTCTCATAAGGGACATAGAGCATTTGTCTGGGAGTCTTATTGAAATAAGCCGTCTAACCATAACCAGCCATGCCTATAATCAAAGGCACTGTCAGTTTATGAGCTTAAAAATCAAGATAATACTTTGATGAAGTCAAGGTAATATTCAACAATATTTTACAAATGGATCCTTCCCTAACTCATCCTCCATCCATCTTGGGAACTTAAGCATGATAACAATTAACTGTGTGACATTCTTACCAAGGTTTCTATGCTTCTGTTTTATATACAATAGGGAAGGTAGTATCAGACTCTTTTTTAGTTCCTAGGCTTATATTAGGAGCAAATATAAGTCATGTGGGTGAGACTAATTAAACAGAATTTCCCTGTCAATGCCTTGTTTGGCTCAGGCACACAGAAATTGAGTTGGATTATGAATTCTGAGCTGGCACAATGAAAGAATGAATAGAGACTTTGCTTGTATAATAAATAAAAAAAGGATTTCAAGGTTATAAACCATAAATGCTTTGTACAAGATATCTCTCACTTTCATTTTGTCATTGTCCTAATGTTCTTATTTAGTTATTATTTTATTGTATTTTCTTACATGAATCCTCATAAAATGTCTAAATCTTTCTGGAAAAAAATCAGGAATTTTTTTAACATTGTGACAGACACTAAATGCTCATTAATTTCTTTAACCTATTTTCAGAATTCAGGGAAACTATCTTTACCAGCCTTCCTTGCAATTAGTTTGGAGTCATGTGACCAATCCTGGCCAATGGAATGTGGATAGGAAGCAATAAAGGCCACATTCAGGCATCCCTGCAGGATCAACCCTGCTCTTTCTTCTCTTGCAAAGCGATCAAGGGTGCCACAGGTTGAAAGCAGCTGTGTCAAAAAATGGACTCATCTACATCTACCTTGCAGACTAAAATCAAGATAAATGCAAGAAATAAACTGTTTTTGTATTATTATTGAGAGTTTGAGACTATTGTTATAGCGGTTAGCATTGCTTATCTTGATTATGTTGTAAGAAAATCCATATTATTCTACTTTTTAAGACTGGCAAATAAGAGGTAGAAAAGATAATAATGTTTGAAACCTTAGTAAATACTTTTATAAATTCGTGGGTCATTAAGCCCAGGGCATGTTTCAGTTTCTGGCCAAGCCCCTAATGTGATCTTCTGTTACTCATTCCTGTTTCCACATATTTGGCTTTTTCTTTCAAGATGCTGACATATTTCCTTTTAATATCTTGGGTTTTTTAGAAGGTTGGGTGGTACCTACTCCAACACGCACCCACCCAAAGAAGATGTGCTTACAACCTACTCCCCAGAACCTGTGAATATGACCTTACTTGGAAAAAAAAGTCTTTGAAGATATAATTAAATTAAGGATCCTCAGATGACAGCATTGTGGATTACTTAAGTGGATTCTAAATCTGATGACAAGGACCTTAGAAGAGACAGAACAGGAAACAACACAGGCATAGAGGAGAAGCCCATGTGCTGAAAGAGGCATGGACTGGAGTTATGCCGTCACAAACCAAGGAATGCCTGGAGCCACCAGAAGCTACAGGAGGCAGGTAAGGATTCTCCCCTGGAGACTTCAGAGGGAGCAC
Organism: Micronycteris hirsuta; assembly: GCA_004026765.1. Classification (NCBI taxonomy): domain Eukaryota; kingdom Metazoa; phylum Chordata; class Mammalia; order Chiroptera; family Phyllostomidae; genus Micronycteris; species Micronycteris hirsuta. Next base: position 37,589 of record PVJI01002129.1, read on the forward strand.
AGCCCTTGACTTTGGACTTCTGGCCTCCAGAACTAAAGAAGAATACATTTTTGTTGTATCGGGCCACTGAATTGTATGATAATTTGTTACAGCAGCTCTAAAAAACTAACGCAGGGTTCATCTTCCCTAAAGATTGGCCAAAGTACAATTCAGTGTCCCCGGATGCCCCTGAACTTCTAAAGACAATCTAATGACCCTTCTGTCATAATGGTTTTTACTGCTAATCACTACTGGAAACAAGCCAGAGAAAGCCAAAAGTAGTAACCATGGAGAAACTGCAAAGAAACCCATAAAAAGCTTTTTGTGTGTGCGTGAACGTTTAGCTTTGTACTCTCCGATGACCCCGAAAGCCGAGAAAAACCTCTGCTTTACATTTATTGGCCAGGGCGAAGCTCCCTGGACGACCCCTCCCTCAGTGATCTCCAGTTTTTTTATCATTTGCTCATATCTGCTGGTGGTCTTTTTAACTCACATCCCCATGAATGCTTGTCTTCATTTATATTTTTTATTGTTAGAAAACATTCTTAACACAAAATTTATGTTTTCGACCATTTTTGAGTGTACAGTTCAGTGGCAGTGAGTACATTCACAATGTTATGAAATCATCACCACTGTCTATTTCCAGAACTTTCTCATCCTCCCACAGAGATGTTCTCTAACTATTAAGCAATAATTCTCCATTCCCCTCAGCTCCTTCCAACCTCTATTATGCTTACTGTCGCTGTGAATTTTCCTATTTTATGTAATTCATATAAGTAGAACTATACAATATTTGTCTTTTTGTGTCTGGCTTACTTCACTTAGCGTAGTTTTCAGAGTTGATCCATGTTGTAGCATGTATCAGAATTTCGTTCCCTTTTAAGGCTGAATAATATTCCACGGTATGTATATACCACATGTTGTTTATCCATTTATCTTAATGTATGTATAATTGACGGTCTCCACCTTTTGCCTATTGTATACAATGCTGCTATCAATACTGGGGCACAAATATCTGTCGGAGTCCTTGTTTTCAATTCTTTGGGATTCAAGGTCTGTCCAGGAAAAGTTCAGCCATTGTTAGTGTAATGAGAATGGTTTTCGCCTCATTGATGTAACCTGGCAGCCAAGGGAAGGATTGAACGGTGGGGGACTGGAGTGCTCACGCTTGAACAATGACGACTGCACTGTACTAGTCAGTGGTGGTGGTAGGTGCCCTTGAGTGAGTGTGTGTACTGTGTGGCTGTTGAATTCAAAACGACCAAGTGAGTAAGGCAATGAATCTGCCTCTTGCATTAAGCTGGAACGTTCCTCTGCGGAATCTATTCAGATGCTTCAGAAGGGTTTTGGGGACAATGCAATGAGTGCAACACAAATAAAAGTGTGGCACAAATGCTTCAAAGATGGTCGAGAGTCTATTGAAAGTGGCCCGTGTTCTGGAAGGCCTGCAGCAAGCAGAACACCTGAGAGTGTTGAACGTGTACGGGCTGCGATCAACAAAGGTCAGCCATTCACAGTGCGAGAACTAGAAGTCGATCTGGGAATTCCAAAAGCTACTGTGTCCAAGATTTTGATGCAGGATCTTGGCATGAAATGTGTCATGGCAAATTTGTTCCATGGCTTCTGCTGCCAGAGCAGAAGGGACATCATGCCGCATCTGCTAATGATTTGATTGAAACCGCTACCAATGAACCAGATTTCCTGAAGAAGGTCATAACTGGATATGAGGTGCCAAGGTGCCTATTTTGAAAAGGACTGAGATGTTATTGTCCTGTGTAGAATGTTTCTTATATCTTGTAACTTCTTCAATAAATGTCTCTATTTTTCATTGCGCTCAGCTGGATACTTTCTGGACAGACCTTGTACCTAGAAGTTGAGTGCTGGATCACATGATAATTCTGTTTAACTTTTTGAAACACTTGTACTATTTTCTATACCTGTTGCACTATTTTACATTCCCACCAACACTGCTCCAGGGTTCTAAAAATTCTCTCCATCCTAACCAACATTTGTTATTTTCTATTTTTCTGATAATAGCCAAGCCTAACCAATGTGATTATCTCTTTTTATACATGTGTCTTTATGTTAATAGTCTTTATTAATTATGAAACAATAAACAATTAGAAATTTCTAAATAATTATAATAAAATAATTAAATTAAATTTAAAATAATTAAAAATAAAAATTAAATTAGGAAACATAAAGATAATATAATCTATATTTAAAATGAATTTAAGGTGGAGGCTGGGGGAGGGGGGAGGGGAGGGAGAGGATGCAAATAACTGTAATTGAACAACAATAAAGTAATTTTAAAAAAATAATAAAATAAAATAAAATGAATTTAAACTTTATTTATTAAAGTTCCTTAGAACATTGTGTTTACTCTATAAATTTAACATTAGTGTTAATGATTTTAGTGTACACAAAGTATTTGATGCAGTTTGTGCACATTATTATATTTTTAAATTTTAATTCAATATGTTGTGATGTTGCTTAGTTTTAATGTTTGTCATTGGGGAAAAGTTTCTTACACAAATATTTGTAACCACATGGAAAAATTATGTCATTGGTTGTAAATCCTGAAATTTATTTTTCAATTTTATCCACAGATTTTCAATTTTTTTATTAAAATACATGTAGTAAATTTTCATCTTTCTGACATTAGTCTATGTCCTTATAAAAATGAATCAAAAAGTATTGCATTTTCTTCTTGTCACCAGGTAGTTTCAAAATTTACTAAAACTCTGTTTGAAAAATGTTTTTTAAACAAAGTTTTAGTTTTCCGGCCTGGCTGGTGTAGCTCAGTGGATTGAGCGCGGGCTGAGAACCAGAGGGTCCTGGTTCGATTCCCAGTCGGGGCACATGCCTGGGTTGAGGGCCAGGTCCCCAGTGAGGGCCATGTGAGAGGCAACCATACATTGCTTTCTCCCTCCCTTCTCCTCTCTCTGAAAATAAATAAATAAAATCTTTAAAAAAGAATTTAGTTTTCAACTTTTAACCGTCTAGATATGAGAAAATTTGATGTGACACATTTACATTGTTTTTGACAATAAAATTACAGGACAATGGAAATAATTCCAGCTATCAAATTTCAAAATGTTTTGTACATAGCAGGAGTGTCTTTAGAAAAGTAATTACTTTCTTCTTCATTGTTAAAACATCACTTTAAATTTGAGGGATGAATTAATATTTTGAACACATTAAAATGTGTTCATATTTTCAAAAGCTGCCTGCTGTGTCATACTTGCAATAGCTACTTGCAATCAAAGAAAAAGACTGCAAATTTGGAACACTGGTCTTTTAAAAAATATGTATGGATCTTTTGATTTGGCCTTTCAGGATTCTTAGGGTATAATCCCAGCAGTGGAATTGCCAGGTCAAAAGGCAGTTCCATTTTCATTTTCCTGAGGAAATTCCATACTGTTTTCCACAGTGGCTGTACCAGTCTGCATTCCCACCAACAGTGCAGTAGGGTTCTCTTTTCTCCACATCCCTTCCAACAGTTATCTGTTGCTTTGTTGATGATGGCCATTCTGACTGGTGTGAGGTGGTATCTCATCGTGATTTTAATTTGCATCTCTCTGATGGCTAGTGATGCTGAGCATCCTTTCATGTGTCTCTGGGCCCTCCGTATGCCCTCCTTGGAGAAGTGTTTGTTCATATCCTTTGCCCACTTTTTAAGTGGGTTGTTTGTCTTCCTGGAGTGGAGTCATGGGACTCCACTTATATATTTTGGAGATCAAACCCTTGTCCAAGGTATCATTTGCAAATATATTTTCCCATAGAGTTTGTTCCCTTTTTTCATTTTGCTGATGTTTTCTTTAGCCGTGAAGAAGCTATATATTTTGATGAAGTCCCATTTGTTTATATTTCCTTTGTGTCCCTTGCTCTATGGGACATATCGGTGAAAATATTACTGAGAGGAATATCCGAGATTTTCCTGCCTATGTTCTCCTCTAGGATTTTTATGGTGTCACGACTTATATTTAAGTCTTTTATCCACCTTGAGTTTTATTTTTGTGTATAGTATAACAAAAACAAGCAAGAAAAATATAACCAGAGACATTGAAATAAAGAACAAACTGACAGTAACCAGAGAAGAGGGGGGAAAGGGATAATAGGGGAAAATAAGGGCAGTGTCATCAAAGAACTTGTATAAAGGACCCATAGACAAAGCCAAAGGAGGTAGGATTGGAGGGTGGGAGGTAGGAAGGGATGGGATAGGGGGAATGGTGGGGCAGAAATGAAGACAACTGTATCTGAACAACAATAAAAAACAAATAAAATAAAATAAAGTAAATCAATCACTTTCATTATTTATTACATAATAGCCATCCAATATTTCATTTAAAAATAAATAAATAAAAATTAAGTATGTATGGAAAATATATCTTTAAGTCAAATAAGTCTTTAGTATTTTTCTGTGATGAAATGTCATGAAACTGTGGTACAAAAGATTTTCATAGTCTTTTCCCATCTCATTATAAAATCTCCTATTTTATTTTGTTTCTGTACAACTAAGCACATCAGTATGTTCTGTATCACGGGAACACAGGATGTATCCAGGGTAGGACTGCAGTGAATGAATGAGGGCACTGCTTGGTGGGATTCCCACATACAATGAAGTGCAAACATGACTACAAGATCTCCCTCCTTCTAGCTTTTGCAATGTGGCCTTGCAATGTGACTTCGCAGCTCCTTCCATCAAAAGATAGAAACTACCCCCTGCCCTTGAATTTGGGCCACCTCGTGACTTCTTTTGAGTCAATAGAGTGTGGCAGAATTATCATGGCTCAAGTTTCTTTTCTTTTTTTTAAGTATATTTTATTGATTATACTACTACAGTTGTCCCATTTTCCCCCCTTTATTCCCCTCTGCTCTGTACCCCCCCTTCCACCAGCATCCCTGCCCCCTTAGTTCATGTCCATGGGTCATACATGTAAGTTCTTTGGCTTCTCCATTTCCTACATTATTCTAAGCTCATCCTGTCTATTTTGTACCTACCATTTATGTGTCTTATTCCCTGTACCTTTTCCCCCAGTCTCCCCCAACCACCTCCTCACAGATAACCCTCTATGTGATCTCCATTTCTGTGATTCAATTCCTGTTCTAGTTGATTGCTTTGTTTGTTTTTGTTTCTGTTTTAGGTTCAGTTGTTGATAGTTGTGTTTGTTGTCATTTTACTGTTCAGAGTTTTGATCATCTTCTTTTTCTTAGATAAGTCCCTTTAACATTTCATATAATAAGGGCTTGGTGATGATGAACTCCTTTAACTTGACCTTATCTGGGAAGCACTTTATCTGCCCACCCACTCTAAATGATAGCTTTGCTGGATAGAGTAACCTTGGATGTAGGTCCTTGCCTTTCATGACTTTGAATACTTCTTCCCAGCCCCTTCTCGCCTGCAAGTTTTCTTTTGAGAACTCAGCTGATAGTCTTATGGGCACTCCTTTGTAGGTAACTGTCTCTTTTTCTCTTGCTTCTTTTAAGATTCTCTCTTTATCTTTAATCTTGAGTAACTTAATTATGATGTATCTTGGTGTGTGCTTCCTTGGGTCCAATTTCTTTGGAACTCTCTGGGCTTCCAGGACTTCCTGGAAGTCTATTTCCTTTGCCAAATTGGGGAAGTTCTCTTTCATTATTTGTTCAAATAAGTTTTCAATTTCTTGTTCTTCCTCTTCTCCTGCTGGCACCCCTGTGATTCATATGTTGGAATGCAGCATTGTTCCTTCTTGGACCCCTTCCCCCACATACAGCACCACAACCCAGTGATGTGGGAGGCCCCTCCATGGTGAATACCTAAAGCTCTGGCCCTTACAATGTAACAGGTGCTCCAAGATAAAAAATGGCCCAAAGGAAAGAACAGATCAAAGCTCCAAAATTAGAACTAAGCAATGAAGAGATAGCCAATCTATCAGATGCACAGTTCAAAACACTGGTAATCAAGATGCTTACAGAAATGGTTCAGTATGGTGGCAAAATAGAGGAAAAAGTGAAAGCTATGCAAAGTGAAATAAAGGTAAATATACAGGGAACCAACAGTGACAGGAAAGAAACTGGGACTCAAATCAATGGTTTCGAACAGGAGGAAGAAAGAAACATTCAACCAGAACAGAATGAAAAAACAAGAATTCAAAAAAATGAGGAGAGTCTTAGGAACCTCTGGGACACTTTTAAACATTCCAACATCCAAATCATAGGGGTGCCAGAAGGAGAAGAGGAAGACCAAGAAATTGAAAACTTACTTGAAAAAAATAAGGAAGGAGAATTCTCCCAATCTGGCAGTGGAAATAGACTTCCAGGAAGTCCAGGAAGCTCAGAGAGTCCCAAAGACATTGGACCCCAGGAAGCACACACCAAAGCATGCCATAATTACATTAGCCAAGGTTAAAGATAAGGAGAGAATCTTAAAAGCAGCAAGAGAAAAGGAGACAGTTACCTACAAAGGAGTTCCCATAAGACTATTAGCTGGTTTCTCAAAGGAAACCTTGCAGACAAGAAGGGGCTGGAAAGAAGTATTCAAAGTCATGAAAGGCAAGGACCTACATCCAAGATTTCTCTATCCAGCAAAGCTATCATTTAGAATGGGTGGGTAGATAAAGTGCTTCCCAGATAAGGTCAAGTTAAAGGAGTTCATCATCACCAAGCTCTTATTATATGAAATGTTAAAGGGACTTATCTAAGAAAAAAAAGATGATCAAAACTATGAACAGTAAAATGACAACAAACTTACAGCTATCAATAACTGAACCTAAAAAAACAAAACCAAACTAGAAGAGGAACAGAATCACAGAAGTGGAGATCACATGGTAGGTATCAGCAGGGAGAGGGTAGGGGGAAAATGAGGGAAAAGGTACATGGAATAAGAGGCATAAACGGTAGGCACAAAATAGGGTGAGCTTAGTATAGTATAGGAAATAGAGACACGAAAGAACTTACATGGTCCACCCATGGACATGAACTAAGGGGATGGGGAGGCTGGTGGAGGCGGGGTGGAAGGCGGGGGGGGGGCGGTGAATAGGACAACTGTAATAGCATAATCAATAAAATATATTTTTAATAAAAGTAATAAGAAATTTAAAATAAATAAAAATGAAAAAATAAAACAACTACTTACTTTTTTATGCGTCTGGATCAGCTGGTAAGTTGTCTCCCCTTGCTTTTCTCATAATTTTCTTGCCTATTTTTGGTATTTGTTATTCCAAATGAACTGATAAAAATTATTTTATCCAAATCCCCCCCAAAAAACGCATTTAGGTTTTGTCTCAAACATTTATGAATTTTAGAAAGATTGACATTCATATCATATCAAGTCTTTTCCCCTAGGACCACGGTGTACTGTTCCAGTCTTTTTAGACTTTGATTTATGTTCTTTCATAAAGTTTTATTGTTGTATTAAAGCAAATCCTGGTTTTTTTCTTCTTAATTTTGTCCCTTAGCATTTTAGTCTGTGTAGCCATCGTTACTAGGCATAACTGGGAGGTTTCCCAGATTTCAGAAATTCTTTCTGAATTCAGCTAAAATCTGAAGCCAGCCCTGCACATAGAGGGGAAAACAAGACCAAAGACAGAGGCAGGCCACTCCAGATTACTAAGTGGCAGTTTAAGAAATAAGGGGACTTACATGTGAGGCTTGTCCTAGGTGCAAAAAGACAAGCAGATCTCCACACCCACACACCAGAATCTTAAAAGTTTATATAGAGGCCTTAATGTGGTCCAGCCACATATACTGCCCAGACAGGCTCATTAACACAGAGCTCTTTCAAGGCTGCATGCTTGCAATGGCTCCTGAGGGCATGGTGGGAGGCAGAGTGTACAGTGCTAAGGACAGATGGTCTAGGGGTGGGTGGGTAGTTGAGGGCCTCTAATTGCCCAGGTCCAGCTCACAGGTCAACTGTTGGTCACATCCTCTCAGTGACCTCCTCTGAGAGACATTTTCATTTGTAGTCAATCATTATTAATACAGAGATTTGGGGTTTTGCATATTTATCTTATACCCAACTTCTTCATCAAAGTCTAATTTTTGTCAGCGGGAGATGTGACGAGAGAAGAATGGTTAAGAGAAATACAATGTTGCTGGCTTCAGGGATAGAAGAGGGGGCCAAAAACCAAGGGGTGAGGGTGGCTTTTCACACTGGAAAAGATAGACACATGATATTTCGTCATCAATCATTATTGAACGTCCTTTGAAATCACTATGAGAGAGCCACTATTTGGTAGGAGCCACATTGTGCACACTGACCCTGCCTGGCCTTGCTTCAGAGCATTTGAGAGGACAACTGGGCCACAGAGAAAACGATTCAAATGGGAAATCCCTAATAGCATCGCACATCCATTAAAATGGCCAAATCCAGATGCTGACAACGGCAAATGCTGACAAACAAGTAGAGCAATAGGAACTGTCGTTTACTGCTGATGGAAACGCAAAACGGCACAGCCACTTTAAAGGGTAGTTTGGCAGTTTCTTACAAAATTAAACATACTCTTACCATACGATATAGCAATAGTGCTCCAAGATAGTTACCCAAATAAGTTGAAAATGTATTATACACGCACACACAAAAGTTAAATTTAATTTTAACTTCTCTTCTAAAAAGTTATACTCCTAGTTTTTATTTCAATTCTCATTTAAAAATTTTGTTTTTTTCCTTCTCCTTTCTTAATATTCCTTACTATACCAGTTATTGTGATAAGCATTAAACGCTTAGCATGGTGTATAGCAAATAAAATAGTAAGCACTCAGTAAATGTTTGCTATTATTAAGATTTTGATTATATTCACAATAAATTTATTCACAATAAATTTATGCTATTTTTTACTGATCATTATACTCTTTCCTATGAGATCTTTTGACTCTATGAACAGGAAAAAGAAAAACCTGTGTGGAAAACTCTGCAAAACATACAATTTTATACTTCATATTCCTAATACCTTAATACCTGTTATATTCACAGAAGATACAAATAATTTGCTAGTACATGAAGCACCACTTATAGTTCCAATTCTAAGATTAATATATATTTAAGATTTTATGCTTTGATCAGCAGTATCAACAAACTGAACTCAGCTTTTACATAAAAAGTGTAACACTTATAAAATTAAGCTTTAACATAATGACCACATTAATTAAGGTAGATCTTCCTTATTAAACTTAGTGTTGAGAATAAATTCATTCTAATCCCTATCTTCCACTCCTCACATATTAAGGCACATCTTCCAGTTGATTCCACTTTCCCAAAGTGCTATCATTTTTTCAGTAATTTTTCTTTTGCACTTGAATTATCTATGCTTGCTTTTAGGCACATGTGTATATTGTTCTGTGTATTTTTTCCTTTGCAGAAACGTACTCTCTCTCTCTCTTTTTTAAATCTAGGGAACAGAAGGCGGACACAAGGGAAAAATGAGAGGAAAAAACTGTGGCTGAACAATTAATTTGTGGCTGAATACTGTGCTTTGAATGCCTTTACATGTGTAATAACGTGTGTATTTAGTCAGTTGCTTTGCACAACGGGCTAGAGAATGCTGTTATGAAGCAGATTACAAAGCCTAGTGTCACAAATGTTGGTGTCACTGTGTTTCTTGGTCAATAGACTAGACCCTTCAATAAAATAATAATAATAAAAACACTAGAGCAGCACTCTACACGAATTCCTGACTATAACTCCAGGTAAGGGCATCAAGGCCTCATGAAGCTGAAGGTCACACAACCAACAAGGAATTGGTCCAGTGTGACTTCAGAACCTGAATACTTAACCTCAAAACTGTACTCTCCCTTAAGCTTGTGCCCCTGCTGAAGCCAGAACCTCTGGATAAGTAAACTTTTAATCTTTACTCAAAATTCTTTATCAGCTTCCCATTGGAATTTCCCCACATCTCAAGTCAAATTCCTCCATATGAACCTATGCAGAATATATGTGCCCCTAGTTGGCACAATGTAGCACAGCCACACAGCGAGGTTGAAAGTCACTTAAGGCACGTGCAGGGCAACCGGGCACTGGATCCAGCTGTTTCAGACATAACTCAGGATTTCCTTTGATTTTCTCAAACGCGACTGTTTTTCCTTGGGGAATGGGTTGCCCAGCAAGGCCCCCGCACTGTATGTTTGCTTTTAACAGATGCATAAGTTCTCTTGGGCAATCGGAGTAGTTACTTGGAGAGAACAAACACGTCTCAAGGATAAGCCAGAGCTGTTGGAGGGAGAGCAGAGAGGGGGCAGCATTCTGGTTCACTTCCACTTCAGTGGAGGTGTTTCCCTTTTCTTAACAAAGGCAGATCATCAAGGATGCTCAGTGCTGGCGCAGGGCCAGAGATAAGGGTCCACGTTTCCCGAGTTCTTCAAATCTAAGCCCTAAATTCTGGTGCCATTGTCCTGGAGAATCTGGAAAACAGGATGTCAGGATAAGGAGTCTCAATCTTCCCACACCCCTGCTCAATTATAGTCCTCAAGTACGTATCTCTAGTGAGGCCGGCTTTTCTCTCGGTCCAGAAAAGGCTGGGAGTTAGGTGCAGGATGTTCACTGCACACCTTATACAATATGTAATTACATTCAGGATGAGACTGTGTGGAACAGGGAATGGAGTCCTGGAGAAACGTAAGCAAAGACTGTAGACCCTCTAAGAAGTATACCCCACACATAAGGGTCCCAATGCGCAAATACTCTCTTACTTTGTAAGCCAACACACCCCCAGATACATACGTGCTAATAAAAATGTACCATATGTGAGAAGCATGACTTCTGAATTTTTGCTGATAAAGTAATTGAATGCTGACTCCCAACAGGTAGACACAATTGCTCCTCCCTTAGAAATTCAAATACGTGGTCTTGATTATCATAGTAAAGGTTCGACAGCTTTAAAACATTATTTCTGCCAAGATTATTGCACTTTTCCTCCTTCCTTCAGAAAAAAATTACTTTTCCACTCACTTTTCCAGACGATGGATAGATTGCAGGGGCACTGAGATTCCCAAGACGACTTGGCAGGACAGGTCTGGTGTAAGGGTTGAATGTTTTGAAGATTGGTTTGGACGCATTTTAATGAACTGGGAAGAGGAAAAACAATTTCTGCAAAGATCAGATTTGCAGATTAAAGTCACACATACCAACCTATGGGGCTGGTGGCAGTCATCGGGTGCTTGCATGCACTTCCCCATCTCTCTGGAACACACCAGTGGAGGGCCAATGCCAAGGGCACAGGGGCCTAGAATCATGTTTTCATCGTGCTCCTCTCTGGTGGGTTGGAGGCCAGAGGGGACACAGTGGGGACTAGACACACAAAGGACAATTACATGATGGAACACAGTTACTCCTTAGATCACATTTCACCCAAAGGCTGTTTATCTCGATCTCATGAATATATTTTGATAGTTTTGAAAGGACATTACATTTTTCAAGTGCCACATTTTTTTTTAAATTCTGTATTTTAAACTTTTCATGCTGACTGTAAAAATCTTGCAGTTTAGCAGTAGTAATTTTTTTGTGTGAAACACGTTTTTTTCACATCCCATCTGTAGCGATCAGGGTACTTGGTAGCAAACAATAGCAATCCCAGATGATTTAGGTAACAAAAGAAAGGGAAGGCTGGTGGATATGTTACAGAATTAATGGAAAAATGTTAAGAGAATCCATCTTAGAAAGTGGTCAGGAATGAAAGATTGGTGGCAGAGGACTAGGCCAAGGTCATGACATTGGACTATTCCAGATAACATACTACTTCTGCACAGGAGACCCAACTGCCACAGGTGCCACTGCACTGGACGTTCACGGCCCCCAGGACCTTGACTCTATTGCTGCCACCACCAAACCATGATTTATTCTGTCTCTACACCTCTGCATGACTTCCTACACATTCAACACTGCAGGTGGCAGTTTCTGAATTAGCTGAGTTGAGGTGCCATCATACCATAGCTGTCTGTGGTCGAAGAGGGAGAATCTATGGTGCCCTTCCACCTTTGTAGACTTTATATAAAGGAGCTCTTCCCTAAATAAAGAGATCTAGATAATGTGGTGCCAAGAAAGCAACTTCAATGATCACCTCTAATTTTTCCCATCAATATATCCATCCATGTAGCCACTAAATCACCTGCTAATACTTTATTCAGTATCCACAGTGAACAAATCTATCTATCCACTAGAAAATATCTACTCATCATCTCTATTTCTTTTCTATTTATCAGCTTTCTCACTAATTGGTTCCCTCTATTAGTCATTCTTACCTTTTTTTGTATTTTTCATCTATTTCTTTACCTAGTAATATCTTATTCCCTCCTGCATTATTGACAACACACTATACTCATGTGTAATCTACCATCTCTTTGTAATGCTGAATTTTTAAGGCCAAATCATGCAAGATTATGTCATCATAGAAAGTATAATTGAAATCAAAAAGAGCTAGCATCTCAACCAAAATTGTATATGCAGCTCCTAAATAAGCATCTTCACTAAAATATTCAACTTCAGGATATTCTACAAGAGCACACTTGGCATGTTACCCGCTCCAAAATGGACTGACATTCCCCTGCCTCACTCCATCATGCTCTGTTTACTGGAACCACTGACTTAGGTGTTTGAGAATATCAGAAAAATATTTAGGGTAATAAGTTAAGTTTTTGGATAGGCTAAGAATGCATTATTATTTTCCAACTTAAAAATTCACTTGAAACACAGTGTTAAAAACTAATTATTAGATTCCAGTAATAAAAAATACCTGTATTTCCCTCCTCCATCAGAAACTTCAAAAAAATTTTGTAAACAAAACAATAAATGTGTCACATAAATAAGAAGTCAACAGGTTTAATTTTATTGAATAAAGAAAGCTCATTCAGGGCTTACACAGATCATAGGAATACTTTAGATTATAACGGATAATAAATCAACAGCTGATCAAAAGGAAGGAAGAAAGCAGCTATGTTTTCGATGTAGAAAAGAAATCTAATCGCTATATATGTCTTGTAAAATTCCCAAAACAAGGTCTAGCCGAGTTTACTGTTCAGTAGATTTTTTTTCCTTTTTTCAAGGGATGAAAAATTAGATTCTATGTGTATACTATTGGTTACAATTAATATATCAGCTTGGAGGAATCATGAGACAGAAGCATAAATATAATATAAAAAGATTTTAAAACTGTATTACAGGAATATTAACTATAATCAGTGGAAAAGATACATTAAAACCAGCAGTGTGTTACACTACTCCAAAACAGAACTCACAGGCAGATCAACACTGGGCTAGCTAAGGAAAATGGTCTGTTCCAAGAAGTGTGTCCAGACAGACACCACCACAAAGAAATACAGCGGTAGCTGTGTGGTCCCCTCTGGCTACTCCATGAAGCGCCCCAGGCGGAGGGACTGCTGCGCAGCTCAGGCCTTCTCCAGGGACTTGTAGTACTGCAGCAGCACCGTCCAGGCCTTGGGAGCCATGAAGCCGTCGGGAGGTTTCTGGCCATCCCGAGCAAGTTTGCGCATCCGTGTTCCTGAAATAAACTCAAAGTCTTCATGGCTGAGAGAGAAAAAGGAAAATTATTACGCATTTTTAAAAACTTAGTTATAGGAAAATATTTAAAAGCGTACAGTTCCTTCTGTTCACAGTAGACAAACTTATTGAAAAATGGATAAAATGTACTTGTGAATAGCAAGCTGATTTCACACTTGTTCATTAAGCAAACATACCACACACTGTTGAAAATTACCCAATTTCAGAACTGGCAAAAATATTTTAACTGACATTTTTACGAGATCATTGCAGGTTCAGATGCCATTGGAAGGACGGATACAGCCAGGTCCCCCGTATCCTTGTGGCCAGTTTTCCGCGGCGGCAACATCTTGCAAAACTACAGCATCATTATCACAATCAGGATATCGGCATAGAAACCATCTACCTATCCTATCCACATGACTGCAATTTTGTTTGCGCTCACTTTCCAGCGTGTTTATTTAGCTCCGTGCAATGTTATCACATGTGCAGGTTCGTTTCTGCACCCCAGTTAAGCTACAAAGCAGTTCTATAACCATGACGACCCCTCCAGTCGCCTTCTAGAACCGCATGCAACTCACTCCCCGCTCTCCAGCCCCCGGCAACTGCTAGTTTAGAACTAGGAATTTAAAAAAGAGAATTAAATTTAATTTAGCTAGCACAGATTCAAAACATTTTAGGAAGGTTGAATCTAAAAGGCTAAATGCAGACTGGAACATGACGAGGCAGCCTAGAATTTCACAATAGCAATGGCGAGCAGGGAGCAGTAATTGCTCTTATTGCATTGGTAAGATACCACAAAGGTGGTGTTAGTTCCCATCTTCATTCTACAAAAGCACACAAAAGCCTGTACACCATTAGCATGTGGGACCTATGGCTAGAACACATGCTTGTCTACGAGGAATTTCATCCTCTTCCCTCAAACCAGGGAACCAACTAGATGGCAGACCAGCACCCAGCACTAGTTCTGAGTCACTGAAGTCACAGATCATAGGCCGTGTTTACTCCTGGTTAGAAGCCGCAGGTTCCCTCCCCACTTCACTGCCTGTGGGTTCAACCAGGAGATCCATTGAGATCATACACTGCCAAGTGGCCCTTCCTTCGAGAGGCACACTAGGTAAGTTTTAACTAATTACATTTCTAGGAATCTACATTAAGGGAATAATTAGAGATGCAGAGAAACATTTTGTGGAAAGATACCTATATAAAAAGTTGTCTTATGATAGTTAAATATTATAAATAAGCTAATAAGTTTAAGGTTCTAAATAAATGATGGGACAGCCCTGAGTTGAATTGCATAATTATTAAAGTACAGCTACGGGTGGGGAAGATGTTCAGATGTAATTAATAGTAACCAAAATAATCAGAATACAAAACTTCACACAGAAAAACACTGCAATTCTGGTCAAATACAAAGGATGTGGGGGGTGGGGGTCGAGGGGGAGGCTATAAAGAAATGCACCCAAGTGTTAATAGCAGTTACTTCTACAAAGCGGCGTCATAGGTGCTTTTGATTTTGTTCAGCATGGTTTCTGCAACTTTCTATAATAATTATTTTTTATCAATTATCAATATCAAAATCAAATAAAAATAAATTATCAATAACAATTATTGTAATAACCACTTTATTTTAAAAATCCCAAACCGAAATCATTTTAAATAATGTACCCTTCAATCAACCTGAAACCCCCATCATTTGGGACGTCACCCGAATGAGCGCAGACAGACAGAGTGCGGCCACAGCACGTGCCTCTCTTCTGGCCCCACAGCAGTGGCGACGGCTATTAATTCACACTCAGATAGCAGACACTGGCAGGAAAGAGTACATCTCAACGGTGCTACGGACACCGAACACAGTCAGTAAATACTTCCTAACCAGTGATCTACTAGCTTTCGAATTAGGAACCCAATAAGTGTTTCTAATTAGGAACTCATTAAACATGAAAAAACAAAAAGGTGTATGTATAGAAAAATGTTAGTGGTTCAATACAGAACTATTCATAGATTTAAATGAGTTGCTATTCTTCATCCTCTGGCAAAAAAATGGGGACACAGGATTTGTGACTAATCTGAGCAGCTTGCACAGCCCCTCTTTCTAAGCCTGGATTATTCGCACTATACATTTCTGCATGCCCTTCGTGATCTCTTCGGTAAACATCTTCAGACCTGCCTTCCTTCTGACCCCACTCCCCTCCTCCAGGCAGGAGACCCACACTCCACTCTCCTATCCTGGTTCATTTAGTCTACGTGAGCTCTTGGGCCGTCCACTCAGTAGGACTGGGCTCCAGACCAAGAAATAAAGAAGTACTGTGATTTCCTCACCCGGAGTCTGTACCAGGCTCTGGTTTCTTTCAGCTTTTCTGATTTTCACTGTCCGTATGCTCAAGGACCTGCCCGGCTCACTGACCTTCTGAGCCTTGGACCTGGTTCTGTTACCACCAGCCTCTGTGCACCTCCTGCACCTGGCCGGCCCCTGTACCTGACGCTACTGTTAGTTCCTAAAGCCACCTTGACTCCTGGTCCTGGATCTAGTTCTGCCTCTTAAGATTCACTGCTGGTCCCAATTATAACCTTTCTAACTCCGCAGTGAGGTATCCAGACATTAATGAATGATTCAGGTGCCTCTAAAAGATGTCTTGAGAGTTTTATTCTGGAATGCTATACATATAGGATATAAATATAAATTCATGTGACACATTTAATCAATCACTGGAATATCCATGTTAATGCTCTATCTCCTAATATCAAGCAGAAGGCACTACTTTAATTCAGACATGTGACACCCTTTCCGCTCTTCCTACTCACTGCACTACATAAAGTCAGGAAGATGCACACACACACACACTCATCGTATACACATTCAACTCAGTTTTCAACAGCTCCCATTTTCTTAGGTGAAACATCTTTTAAATGTCTGCACAGATTTTCAAAGATGACAGATGAGAAGGAAAGGGTAACAGGTGATGCTTTAAAGCAGGCTAGACTCGAACAGCTTAAATGCAGAGGGTATCCCCCACTTCTGTCATCTGTTCCATTGGCACATGGGCTGGTCACCACAGCTGATGCACAACATAAGCGACCGTCTCTCTCTCACAAGAATGACTACAGAAGTGACTGCAATATAATGTGAGAAAAAGCAATTGACTGCGTGTGGGACAGGCCTAGAAAAGAAGCAAGAGCCCCAGCTGGTGTAGCTCAGTGGACTGAGCACGGGCTGCGAACCAAAGGGTCACCTGTTCGATTCCCAGTCAGGGCACATGCCTGGGTTGCAGGCCAGGTCCCCAGGAGGGCCACGTGAGACGCACCCACACATTGATGTTTCTCCCCATCTCTTTCTACTTCCTTCTGTCTAAAAATAAATAAATAAAATCTTAAAATAAAAAAAAAGAAAGAAAGAAAAGAAGCAAGACTATGAGCGATTTCACAAAAATTCATAAAAGACTGGGGATAGAAACATAATTTGTAAGTTTATCAACCCTAAAATAAAAACTGAATTTGAGAAAACAGATAAGCTCAACAAAAGAGAAAGTATCTGTCAAAGGAAAAGCAAGAAAACCAGGATGATTATATGAAAGTCATGGGAGAAATTTAAAAATTTTAAGGACAAATAGGAGCTAAGGAGGATATGACCATGAGGGAAGGAAAAAAAAACACAAAGCACTGGATTTACAAATCAGAATTCAAATTTTCTTGAATCTAAGAGTTTTAGTGGATGGAGAAAACATGAAATGGTAAAATGGCAGACACACAGTGGAGAAAAGATGGGATTTTTTTCCTGGAAAAAGGGAGGTCTTAGGAAGTATATTGGCAGAAGAAAATAAATGGCAAGAATGAAAAACAAAGGAGGAGGAAAGCCAGGGGGCAGAAGCAGGAGAGAAACGAAAGATGGAGGTCGGAACAAAGAACACAAGGAAAGGAGCTTTGACGAGGAGGATGGTCAAGAATGAAGAAAAGAAATGGTGATGATCTGAAGTTACACGTAGAAGAAGGGGAGGCAGTTGATGTTTCCGCAAAGACGTAAGGTTGACTTCTGACGGTAACGAGAAGCTGTGTGGGAATGAACTGATAATACTGTAAAATCCATCAATACAATCAACTTCTCTCCAGGCCAGAGAGGTTACCCCTGATAGGGTGAGCAAAGTCGAGCCTCACACAAAGTCAAGGGAGCTGTGGGGTCCAGGTATCTGTCCAATTGTTATCTCAAAATCCTTGCTGCGGCCGGATGGAAAATCAGTTAGTTTAGCTGAGAATCATTTGAACCGATTGGATGTTTCAGTTCCTCAGGAGCTTCACTTACCGGCTCCCTAAATATGCTTCATTGAGGAAAATTACAAACCTGGAGCTTACTGGCCACGTAAACTTTAAATTTAGACTTCAAAAAAGAAAGCCTTTGTCACGTGCATAAAGTACTTGTCATTGATGGCAATGAGAAAGATGCAAGAGCGCAGCAGCTGCTGAATGATTTTGTCTTGACTTTTTGATTAAAGGAAAAAAGCCAGAATAATTGAAGTCCTTTCTTTCCCCAGAATGCCAAGCTGTCTGAAATCCAGAAGTCTGCTTTCATTCCTTCTGAAATTGCATTTTAAAGCGAAGGTCCCTGGGTACCTCCTTCCCTGACGCTATTTCACACTCCATCTGCCCCACACGCCACAAGCATTTCTTCATCACATGAAACTGGAGTTTCTGCTTCCACATGGCGGTGGTTCTGCTCCACCCTGGCCCCAAAAAGCACATGCATTTCCCTTTGCCTCGTAACCGTACCTTCTGTCACATAAGGATTTTTCTCTTTATCAGAAGTCAGGTGCAGGGACTTGACACAAGAGTTACTATCTATAATCGAATCAGAGTGTTAACAATTATATATTTAAGTGGCTATCTTTTTATAGAAATAATTACATCAAACAAAACTGAGGCATTCCAAGAATGACCTAAAATTCGCTCTGCACTTCACCTGTGAGTAATCAGGAATTGCTGGAAGCAAAAAAGGCTACTGAAAAAAGGACATTAGGCTTTGACTACAAAGCAGTTCTAATTAAACCCTCTAATTTTACTAGTTAACCAATCTCCCATGGCACCTAAAAAAAGAAACACAAGTATGGTTTTTTTTCCCTTTCTCAAAACCACTTGGTCACATATTCTTATAAGCCACAGCTGAAAGAATGTCTGCTCTTAAAAAAAAGGGGGGTGGGAGGGCGGGATTCAAACAGCAGGAAGGGAAAAACCAGACTATCCAGCAGACCATGTGGGACCCTGTGAGACCAGCATCTTGTCCCACGTGGGACACACCACACGTGGCCAGCATCTTAACTAACTCCAATGTACCAAAACTTTTAGCTTCTTGTTGGAGACTTTAAATCTTTACAACCACCTCCGTCTTTGCATCTACAGAGGCGGCCAGCAGAGCCTCCAGCACAAGCCCTTCATGTTGACGAGGGCGGGCTCAGCAGACAGCCCTTCTGACGGGTCATATTCACTCAGGCCGGCTTTTAAAAAAGGCTAACCAGGTGACCAGCAAAGGAGAATTTCTTCACTAACACAACTAAAAATACTGATGGTAACTCATATGAGAATCTAATGAACTATTTGGGATCTATTTAACTTTTCATCCAACTTAAAAGCAACGTATATATAATACAGTGTATATCAAAAACCTACGAATTCTTAGGAATGAGGTAAAAAAAACATCTTTGCAAAACAGATAAATAGCTATTTTTAACTTTCCAGAAACTAAAAAGCAATGGTTGACATCATACATGACAAATTTAATGACTTTTATTTCCAAACCAAAGACCAACTGAAATACACAAAACATTTAATTATCAGAAACTAATTAACCCAAATCCTTAATTCATCATATTTTCCTCCCAGCACCCAATTCTTATGAATAAGATTAGAGAACAGCTTTGATCAGACAGTCAGTCAAATATCAAACTCCTGAAGTCACCCCAGTCAACTCCACTTTCTTTACCATAGAGGGTGATGGAATCTATGATACACTGCAGTATAGAAAAACAGTATTCTTTGTTTGCTTTTTTTATTGAGGTGTAATTAGTATGTACCATTACATTAGTTTCAGGTGTCCAACATAGTGACTGGACACCTGTGTTGGGAAATGACCACCGCGACATGTCTAGTTCACATCTGTCGTCACACACGGTCACCACACACTGTCTGTCTTGTGATGAAAACTTTTAAGGACCGCTTGCTCAGCAACTTTCAAATATGCAATACCATATTATTATTAACTATAGTCACCGGCTGTACATGACATGCCCATGACTTACTTATTTTATAACTGGAAGTTTGTACCTTTTGACTAACTTCACCCATTCCTCCCCTTCACCCCCGTCCAGCAACTACCAATTTGTTCTCTAGTACGTCTGAGCTTGAGAGCGGGGGTTTTAGCTGAGTGCCAATAGACGGGTTTCTAAAGAATCCACACAGATCTTGATGGGCAGAATGTTGGGTTTCCGTGCTCTCAACTAGAAAAGGGTACATGGCTTTTCATCTGCTCCTCTAACAAGCCTCTGAGTACTCAAGAATGGATCCCAGTTTTCAAGAAACTAATCCTAATAGCTCTCAGATGCCCATCACCAAATAAAACTGTCTGGGATGAGGCTCATGGCTGAGCTCCCTCTCTGCAGACTGTCCTGGACTACCCTGAGCAGCACACTGACACCCTGGACGCAGCTTCCTGTATAAGGCCTGCGTATAAGACAAGAGGTTATACAGACGGAAATAGTACATTTCCAAAGCGTTTTTAAAAAGTAGTAGTAGCCCAAACAGCTTAATTATTTACAAGTTAACCAGGAAAACTAAGTGAATCCATGTACTACATTTTAGATAACAAGGACCTCTATTTGTCACCAGGATTTCTTTGTTCTGTTATTTGCTTTCTACTTTGTGTCACATGTGACTACGCTCATTTATTTAGAAACTAGTATTTCCAGTCCTCTCAAAATGCACAGATCAGCTCCAATATGAAAGGAAAAAGCAGCCTCTGAGGAAAATTGAAGGAATGCCTATTTTTGATTTGTCAATAATGATGAAATAATGAAGAAGAGCATAAGGTACCCAAACATGGCAATATTGTTATAAGCCACTGATTCTCACAGAGGTGATTCTGCTGCCTTACCCCTTCTCCCCTTTCCCAGGGCCAACTCGTATACAGCAAAGGACCCCAACCTTTTCGGCATCAGGGACCAGTTTCATGGGAGACAGTTTTTCCACAGACCCGGGTGGGGGGATGGTTTCAGGATGATTCAAGTACATTACATTCTAGCTCACCTCCTGCAGTGTGGCCTGGTTCCTAACAGGCCCAGACTGGTACCAGTCCACGGCCCAGAGGTTGGGGACCTCTGGACAGGACGGGCCCCCATAACAAAGAATTATGTGACTCCAAATGTCAAGAGAGCCAAGGCTGAAAAAGCCTGCTCAGTGGCATAATACAAGGAAAAAAATCAATTCATGAGACATATAATTGTGACTATTTCCTCCCGGAACTCTTTACAGTAAGCAATACCAGTGCCTATGGGTACAGCACAGCCCCACAGTCAGGAGAGATCACAGCCGGATCTCCACAGAGCATCATCTGAGGCACAGGTACGGAAAGCTGACACCCATGTTTGCAAGGGAAAGGGGTGGGAAGAGGGGACTTGGTGGGACAGGCAGACTTTTGCGCCCGCCTGCCCTGCATTCGCCCCACTCCACAGGCACTCTCACTCGGGCGCTCTCTTTTTGTTAGTTGCTGTTTAAACGGGAACCCTAATCTTGAACTTACCCCAAATACAAAGAAGATTTACGAGAAAAAATTACAAAAAAAAAAGCATCTCTAAAACTTTGTAATATCTGGAAGAATGAGCTTTAAGCTTGTAGTCCTAAAACAATTTCCTTGAGTCACTATTATAGTTAATATGAACCTACTTAACTTCCTAAGTATAAACAGATGATTTTTGTCATAATTCCTATCAATAATATCTTGACTGAAATTTTTATGAAGCTGGTTCTTTGTCCCCTAAGCCTTGTCTTACACTGGTATTTAGTCAAATCAAAAGCTACAAAATCATCAATTGCATAAAAGTTGGCATTGAATAACAGCCATTAATCAAACGTAAGACAACCTCACATGTGCATAATTAATAACTGTTTTCTCACCACATCAAAGACTATCGCCTTTCCATAAAATTTTAATCACTTTCCAACATATTCCCATCAACTTAATTGTATTTGAACACAATATAAAAATTTAGAAAACTAAGTCAGTTTTAAAGCTTCACAAGTTACAATTTATTAAGATTTGCTAACTCAAAAAAATTCCAAGAAAATGAGCCACTTATGCAACTAATATAGAATTCATCTTTGGAAAATCTTATGAAAACTGATGTAATTATTTAGCTTTTGAATGATTAAAAGAGAGACGTAAAGCAATACTACACAGCAAACATGAACGTTATCAAGGGCCTCCCAGCACATCAGTCAACTAAGTACATACAGATGGGCCCTAGCGTCCTGTGTGTGGTTAAACCAGCTGACCATGCAAAGAAGCCACTGCAACGGGACATGTCGGCATAAGGAACACGTAAAAGAAAGCTCCAAACGTTTAGTTTTGTTTCCTTAACTCATAATAATGGGAACTCACCTAAGTTTTAAATATTTGGCCACTAGCTGAAGGATTCTGTTTTTCTCTCCTCACTCTATACATTACTGATCGTTACTTCCAAAACACCTTGTACACAGTTAAACAAATAAATCGCATGCTGGCTGAGAAGCAAAGAGCTGCCTGGCCCAGCATTCCACCTCTGACACTATATTTTATAAACCTGTAGAAAGGCGAGGCTAGGAGCTTTCAAAAGCATATCCAAAGCAGGCTTCTCCCCAGACTAAGCACAGTAGTCCCCCCCTTATCTGAGGGGTATCCTTTCCAGGACCTACAGTGGGGGCCTGAAACCTCAGATAGTTCCTAAGCCTACATATGGGGTCTCTCTGGAAAAACTCCAGCCATTGTTAATGTAATGAGAATGGTGTGCACGGTATCAATGTAACCTGGAAGCCAAGGAGAGTGGACTGGGGATACGCATGCGTGAACAGTGACAACTTCACTATACTAGTCAGTGGGGGAAGTAGACACTTTTTTTTTTTTAAAGATTTTATTTATTTATTTTAGAGAGAGGGGAAGGGAGGGAGACAGAGAGAGAGAGAAACAGCAATGTATGGTTGCCTCTCACATGGCCCTCACTGGGGACCCGGCCCGCAACCCAGGCATGTACCCTGACGGGGAATCGAACCAGGACCCTCTGGTTCCCAGGCCGCGCTAAATCCACTGAGGTACACCAGCCAGGGCTGGAAGTAGACACTTTTGAATGAGCATGTGTACTGTGTGGCCGGCCACAACACTGAAACTGACTGAATAAGTAGAGCAACGAATCTGCTTCAAATCCGGTGTTAAGCTTGAACATTCCTCTGGGGAAACCACCAGGGTGACTCAGAAGGCTGCAGCTCTGGGTAAGTGGAGACTGGCAGCTTCATCGCAACAACACAGTTGCTCATGCTTCACATCTTGTGCAGAGATTTTTGGCAAAACATCAAATCACCCAAGTGACTTAGGCCCACTACAGCCCAGATTTAGCACCCTGCAACTTCTGGCTTTTCCCAAAACTAAAATCACCTCTGAAAGGGAAAAGATATCAGACCATCAATGAGATTTAGGAAAAATACTATGGGGCAGCTGATGGCAAGTGGGAGAACCGTGTGAGGTCCCACGGTGCCTAATTTGAAGGGGACTGAGGCATCATTCCCCTATGTGCAATTTTTCCTGTATCTTTTATCTTCTTCAATAAATGTCTCCACTTTTCATATTACATGGTCAGATACCTTCTGGATAGACCTCGTGTGCCATATTTTTTCCTATACATGCATACCTATGACAAAATGTAATTTATAAATTAGGCTCGGTAAGAGATTAATAAGAGCTAATAATAAAATAGAACACCTAGAACAATATACTATAATAAAAGCTATGCAAATGTATTCTCTTTCAAATTATATTACTGTACTACACTCACATTTTCATTCAAAGGAAGCTCCTTATGGCTTCTCTTTGGCATATCAGAATCACCAGCATCACTAGCCTCGCACTCTGGAGCCATTATGAGTAAAATAAGCGTTACTTGAACACATCACTGTGACTCTACAGCAGTCAATCCAATAACTAAGACGGCTGCTGAGTGACCAAAAGGCAGGGAGCATATACAGTACAGATACGCCTGACCAAGGTATGACTCACATGCCCGGACAGGACAGATGAGATGGGGTGAGCTTCCATCACACTCGTCAGGATGGCACGCAATTTAAAACCTGTGAACGGCTTATTACTGAAATTTTACCTTCAATATTTGGGGCCAGAGGTGACAGCGAGG
Source organism: Micronycteris hirsuta (assembly GCA_004026765.1). Classification (NCBI taxonomy): domain Eukaryota; kingdom Metazoa; phylum Chordata; class Mammalia; order Chiroptera; family Phyllostomidae; genus Micronycteris; species Micronycteris hirsuta. The sequence goes on from PVJI01002129.1 coordinate 61,451, forward strand.
TAACTGAGGCGGCGGAACGTGGGCTGCAGTTACGGGCGGCTGCTCACGCTCAGTCACTCTCTGCGGTGACCCCACACAGCTGGAACCACAAAGGGGCAAAACTGTGTTCGAAGCTTTTTCACTTTCCTTAATATTTAATGTATATTTTCACTTTCAATCAACTTTTCTGGTGATATGACTCAAGGTTTACCGTCATTGCTTTTATTTTTCTTAAAATTCATTTTTTAAAAGCTTCTAAGGCATCCCTTTGGGAGAATTAGTCTACTTACAACTCTTAGCACACCACTTTTTTTTTTTTTTTTTTAAAGATTTTATTCATTTTCAGAGAGAGGAGAAGGGAGAGAGAAAGAGCAATGTATGGTTGCCTCTCACATGGCCCTCACTGGGGACCTGGCCCGCAACCCAGGCATGTGCCCCGACTGGGAATCGAACTGGGACCCTCTGGTTCCCAGCCCGCACTCAATCCACTGAGCTACACCAGCCGGGCGCACACCACTTTTATAGCTGCACTTTTTCTGACAGTGAAACCGTAGAGTGCGTGTGTGTGTGTGTGTGTGTGTGTGTGTGTGTAAGTGTATACAGGGTGGGGCGAAGGAGGCTTACAGTTCTGAGTACATGAAACAGTTTTTTTATATTATTAGTTATTAATGACTGCATTATTTTCCATACAAACAACTGCAAACCTGATTTTACCCCACCGTGTGTGTGTGTGTGTGTTTGTGTGTGTGAGAATATGATATATCCATAGGCATGCACACACACACTTTTAGGTCAAAACAAAACACGCCATGATTCAGAACTCTTTCCAGGCGCTGGCAAACCCTGACTTTGTATAAGGGTAAAAAGTGCTGTGGTTTATTGCAAGTGCATCTCACGGTGTGGTTCAGAAGTATCCTGGAATCTCGGCCACAGTTCGGATGTTCAGAAAATCATAGTCTAGAACGGCTCCACTCTTGAATTCCACGCCCAGGCCACAGGGAACACGCAGCCCTTTCACGCCTGCCCACACCAGTTACGCCAGCCTCTTCTCTTCATTGGCTCAGGATTTTCCTGCATTTTAGCTACAGTTCATCACTCAGAGAAGCCTGCTGTCATCTAAAATTGTGCATTTTTCCAGAATTATTTATGTCATTAAATGAGAAGCCAACAAATTCCTCTGATAATAATAGTCTTTTCTTTATCTAGACAAATTTCATTTACCTCAAAGAAACTGACACATTTATGTCCCTTTTAGAAACAGGAGAATTTTTAAATTTTTAATAAGTTTTCTTTTGCTGTCTTGTCCCCACCACTACAAAATGGCCCACAAGAAAAGAAGACCCAGGGTCAAGGTCAGGTCAAGATCATTCCCAAGCACAGAGTCAACTGTCAACTACCACAGAAATAAGAATGAGAGCTCTTAGATTAAAGGTTATTACGGTCAATTTCCAATTAGTACCTGTCAGTAGAGGTGACACTGATAAAACATAAATAAAAATAATTATTGTTTCTATTTGCTGAACATGAATTATAATCTGTACTAAAGAAGCAGGTATAATAAATAAACGGATGTAAATATACGAAACAGCATCAATCAAAAAAAAAACAACTCCCATGTACAAGTACCTACTAAGACATAAAAATAACAAGGTACTACAGATCATGGGAAGATCTCCAGACTTTGAACCAGGAGGGAATCACCTTGTCCACAGCCATCACTCTAGAGATGAAGAAACAGGGACAGAGATCACACAGGACTCTCACGTTACGTGGCAAGGACGGACCAGAACCCGTGATTTCCCCCTCCCTTCCCCTCCCTTTTTTAAATTTATTGATTTTAGAGAGAGAGAGGAGGGGAAGGGGGAGAGAGAGAGAGAGAAACATCAATTTTTTGTTCCACTTACACACTTATTGGTTGCTTCTTGTATGTGCCCTGACCGGGGATCAAACCCACAACGTTGGCCTCTTGGGACAATGCTCTAACCAACTGAGCTACCCGAGCAGAACAATTAAAACCCATGATTTCTGATTCTAAAGCCTCACCCTACCACTCCAAATTATAGAGTGCAGTACCTACTGGTATCATCTATAGATGGAAATACAACTTGGTCAGTCAGAGGGAGATAAATCCATTCTCAACGCTGCCAATAATTTGTACTAAAAGCTTGTGAGTTTGTGGTTCCTCCTGAGATCTCTGAAGAAAGAAGCTGCACTCTTAGTAGTCAGGAGCACCAGCTGTGGGGTCACTGTGCTTGGGTTCAACTGCTGGGCTGCCACTTACTGGCTCTGTGACCTTTTACAATTATTTGACCTTCGTATGCCTCAACTTACTACTGATCTATATAACAGGGATAATATCAGCACCTACCTCTTAAGACTGTTATAGGGAATAATTAAATTATATCTGTCACATAATTACAAGAGTGCCTGTCACGCAGTGATTGCAAGAATATTAAACTCTTTCTCACTGCACAGGCGCTGTGGGCTTTAGCAGAGTAATAATTATCACTAAGCCCTTGGACATTTCTGTACGTGCAGTAAGATACAACAGATACGGCAGACACAGAAATGTCAACACTGCCCTTACACACCTCACGACACAATTCCTGTAATCGTGAACCATGGGACCAGATTCAATTTTTATTTCTAACTTCTGGAGTATGAAGAAATTAATTTCCTTGATGTGCCTTTCTCTTAAATGGGTACAACAAAACCTGTCATCAGCAAAGTAGTTTTAAAATGTGCCAACGCGTTAAAGCCCTGGGAGCGGCTTAAAACACAAGGCGTTTACAGATGTGTGCAGCGAACGGAAACTTACTGATCAGAGTCATAGTAGTCCATCCGCTTCTTTTTCTTGTTGTACGCTGCGACTCGAAAGGGAACTATCTCCAGAGTGATCAGGCCAGGGGCCATGGTCAGCACCTTGGCGCCGTGAGTGGGCTCGTACAGGTCCTTCCCCGTTTCTGGGTGAGGCATGCCAGCGGGATCTCGGCCAACAATGTAAAAGTTGGCCCCGGCCACCATGCGCGCTCTGCAGTGCCACTGGACCTGGAACGGAAGTTTTCATATTAGATAACTGTACTTTTATGCCCAGTCCTTAGAAGTAGTAAATGAGTAATAAATGCCTATACTTTCTATACAATCCATTCCTATCAGGAGGAAATTTCAACAAATTTAAATGAATAACTTGGGAAGCCAGAAACAGAATTAGCAACCCCTCCCCTTCAAAAAAAAATCTAAAAGTATGAATGTGTATGAGTGTTTACACATATACATTTATATTTTTTACTTATAGGAAATATGTGAGCACATATGTGTCCACATGTGTAATTCCACACAACTACTAGATATCATTTGTATATAGTTCAAAATCTAGTCCAGGAGGATAGAAGTCAGGGTAGTGGTTGACCCTTTGAGGGAAGCAACTGGAAGGGGCTTCTGGGAACTGGTAAGGGTAATGTTCTACTGTTCTTTCGTAGCTTTTTTGACAGGTAAATTGACAAATAAAATTATGTATATTAAAGAATACAACATGATGACTTGGTAAGTGTATACACCATGAAATATTTACCACAATCGAATTAATTAACATATCCATTACCTCACACAGTTAACCTTTCTGTGTGTGGTGGGAACACAAGATCTACTCTCCCAGGGAATTTCAAGTACACAACACAGTGTTACTAACTCTAGTCACCTGACCAACCACACATTAAATCCTCAGAATGTACTCATTTTTAACTGAAAGTTTGTACCATCTGACCAATTCCGGAAGTAAGAGCTAGTACCTAACGCACTTTGAGATCGGTTCTAGGAGTCCCTGGTCAGGTTCTGCTTCCTGACCCAGAAGCCGGTGCTGACCACCAGACTGTGCTCACTGGGAAAACTCTGGAAGCTGTACGTATACTGGGACTTACGTACTTTTTCTATGTTGTACTTTAAAAGGTTAAAAAAACCACTCAACGAAAATGACTTAAATTGTTTGGAGACTTATATAAACTGGTATTGAGGAAATCATGTAGCTCTGTAACTACAATCCAAGATACTAGGTAAGAACTCAACGAGGCATTTGCCTGCAATGAAATGTACCTTTGAAGCCTAAACTTTCACATTAAGATATCATTTAAAAACAAACATTAGTCCAACATCTAGAATTTAGAAGTTAAAGTAACCGTGAAAGATCATCATTCTCATTAAAATCTGAAGTAAAACCCAAAGTTTAAGCGACTTGGCCAATAAAGCACAGAGCAAACCCAGATCTAGAAATCAGTGTTTAGCTCCCTTTCCATGTAAAGTTCCATTATTTAGCGATTGTTACAAAACCATCTCTGTTCCGCATAAAAATAAGGCCTACCTACATAATGAACACTACACATCATTTTCATTTCCTCTCTCAGCAGCTCCTCTTATAACAGGGACGTGTGCATTCATCAGCACGTTTAGAAAGAGCAGTAGCACGAGGCAACCTTCTCCCCCACGCCTGAGCTGGGCACCCCGAGGAGTCTGTTTTTCAGTTGTTCCCCCTGATATTTACCTCTTCACTCCCAAATGACATCCATACACTGCTGCGTCTTGGCTGTTTAATTTTAGATATTATAAAATGTACACATTATTTCCACATTATTTTTCCTACTATAAAAGGTGAGGTTTGGCTTTTACACTGCTCTCATTCTTTATCCCATTTATCCAATAAATACAGTGATATCTGTATTTTTGGTGAAATCAACATTCACCTGTAAAAATAGAAGTTTTAAGTAAACTAACATATGAAACATGTAAGGACATAGAACAGCACCTGGTTGTTGGGGGAAAGCCCCAAAAGTCTAAATTCGGGAGTGATTCAAAAAAACTGACACGTAGCCTTACTCAAATTCCTAAGAGCTTTAACAGAAGAAACTTACATATGTGGGCAAAGCAGCTGCTCCCCGTGGTAGCTGGCCGGGGAAAATCCACAGCCCTCCCAGGACAAGGTCCCCTTTTATAGGGGGTTGGAGTAAAACCATATGGTGGGTAGTCACAAACACCACCAGAAAGAACAATGCATTCCTCACCTAAAAGACAACATCAGGCAGTATCCACACCCTATACATCCATTAACCTCCTTCCTGCGGGCGTGGCCTTTATCTTTGGGAGGCATTCCAGTCTTCTGGGTGGTCAGCTAAGCCTGAGGCTGCAGAGAATTAAATAGAAAGCCCAACCTTTCCCAGCTGCATTTGCTGCCTTTGCATCGAAGTGAGTTCACTATACTGGTACAAAGCAACATGTTAGCTGTTATTATCTTTACTTTATTCCCCTCCTTGTACAACCGTTTGTTTTTCCTAGAGTTACTAATTGTCTTGATTTTTTTCACTCACTCAGTTTTCCATATACTTCTGTGCCTATGTACCCTGTACTATCCTTCTTCCTGAACACATAGTTTGATGTAATTCCCAGCCTCCCTTGCAGTAGCTGAGTTCTGCCCAAGGGAATGAGAGCCCAAGTGATGTGTGCCACTTCCAACCGTGGAACATTAAAAAGCCTCCCAAATACTACCTTAATTCTTATCTCCCCATTTGCCAGCTGAATAGAGAAGACCTCAAGGTCCTATAACTACATCTTTTTCCACTATAGCATTAATTCTGCAGGCACTGAGCTGCAATAGTTCTGCCTGAACAAAATGGCAGAGCATGATGCTAACGGGCCTTTGCTCCCCTATACGCTGCGTCCTTCCCTGCCCACCCTCGGATCCAGCTGCACAGGAAAGCGCTGCTCACTCCCCTCTGCCCCTTCACAGTTGTCACACAAAGACCTTTGCCAGTTCAGACTCAGAATTTTTATCAAGAGGTCAGAATTTTATCATCAATTAACCACCTTACAATGCTACTTCAATGAAAAATCTTTTCTGCCTCATGCAAATTACTGGCTGCTGACACAGCATTAAGCTAAAAAGGTAGTTCTCTGAATTTAGGTGAACTTACTTTGTCTATTAAGTATGTATGCCCAGACATTTAAATCATTCAAGGACCAAAAGGTCCATAAACTGGGAATACACAGCTTAATTTTAATATTTAAGGAAGCTCAGATCATTTACTCCAACCACCTATGTTGGGATCCTGGCATCAGCAAGACCATAGCACTGCGCATGTGCAACAACCCTGTAGCAAGCCATGCAACCTTCAAGGGAAGTTGCATCAGCCAACCAGCACTGCGCATGTGCAACAGCCCTGCCGCCAAAAAGCTCCCCATTGCCCATAAAAGGCATATAGCCCCTAGAGCAAGAGGACCAATCAGTAAGACCCACGACTCCACCGAGCTTCTCCAGCAACGCCCCTCAGCCAACCAGTATATATACCCGCGATCCTCAAATAAAATTTGAAGCTTGATCAGAATCCTGTCTTGCTGCCATTCTTCGCACCTCCTGTCCCTCTCACTCCTTCACTAACAGGTCTACCCCAGTTGACTGCCCTGCTGGTCGGGGCACACCTGCACCCTCTTAAAACAAGAAGTAACTGAAGCCAAGAAAAATAATCACCACATAGGGTCACAAAGCACGTGGTGGGTGGCAGTGGCCAGTTCTAATTGTCTTGTAAAATTACCAGTCAATCAAATTGCTCTTGGATTTCTAGAGGTTACGTAAGTAAATTAAAGGTAAACACACCAAACAAGCAGTCAACATTCTCCTGCAGGTGACCTGAAGTGTTTTAATTTATATTTTAGTGAACAGTTTCCTTATGAGAATACTTTTAAAACTGTAACAAACGCGAATAAACAAAACACATGTAACTCTTCTGAGAATACCCGGTGTGAGTTAGCTTCTACCCTGTTGAAAAGGTAATATGCTTTAATCAAGAGGAGGCAAGTCAGTCCAGAGTCACTGCTGTGTCTGGTTAAGCACACAGGCATTAGAGCAGGCTGTCCTAGATCTGCATCCTGACTTGGCCCCTCACTAATTGAGTACCCTTAGGCAAAAATGAGGATAATACTTAATACAGTAGGATGGGTGGGAGATTTGAAAGCATGAAGGACAGCACCTGGCCCTCGACAAAGGACAAACACTGCTCCAGTTACTGTTATTGTGTAAAACATTCCCTGGCAATCCCAGCTGAATTGCTTCCTAACCAGTGTTTCTAAAAAAAATCCATTTGCTCTATGAAAAAGATGACGCACTGCTTGGAAGATGGTCACTAAAAAACAGCAAGAGCTGCCTGTTCATCTCTCCAGCAGACTGAGGTCAGGATGTGTTATTTATCTCTTTGTGCCCAGCGGACTGCAAGACGTCTAGAACACTGAATGTATGCTGAAGAAGCACAAGGTGATGTCTAAAGGTTTTCTGCAAAGCCTTCCAAGAACTGGTAAATGGCCAAGCTAACTACAAATGACTTATTTTCTGTTTTACTTGCATTTGTGTGCCAAATAACAAATAGCTTTGCCACTTTTTGTTCTGATTATAAAAGCAATTTAATTCATATTTGGCAAATACTGCTGGATGCCCACACACGACTGGTACCTCTTTGCCCTGATCTCCCCATTCCACGAGGACTCGAAGGGCAGGCCCACCGCCCAGACCACACAACCACACAGGGCGCATACGATAGGCCCTCTCGGAAAGCCTGCTGGAGGTTTTCTGAAAAGCTTGTCTTCCTTAATAAAATTCTCAACTCTCATTTATCTGAGATGTCTTAATTTCACCTTTATTTTGGCTGGAAAACAAAATTCTAGATTAACAGGCTTATTTTTTATTTTTTTGGCTTCTTCTTCTTAATGATGTTAATCCACTGCTTCCAGTCCCCATTGCTCTTGAGAAGTCAGGCCTCATTTGCATTATCTCCGTAATGTCCCCTCTTCATCTCTCCCTCCCTCCACCACTCTGCTTTTAAGGTTCCTCTTTATATCATGCATTTTCAGCAGACTGACTACTATGTACTTAAGTCTGGTTTTCTTTGAATTTATTTTTCTAAGATTGTAAGCTTCTTGAATTTTTAGGTTAATGTTTTTCACCAATTTCAGAAAGCTTTCAACCACCACTTTCTCAAAACCTGTTTCTGCCTCATCGTCTCTCTCCCCCTTTCATTATTCCAATTCTACACGTGTTCGGTGGCTTGACATTGTCTACAGTCACTGGAGCTCTGCTTTTCCCCATCGATCTTTTCTTTTTCTCCAAATAATTTCTATTAACCCAACTTCTAGCTCACTGACCTTTTCTTCCACCAACTCTAGTCTAATTTTAAATCCATCCAATAAATGTTTTCATTTCAGGTACTATACTTTTATGGTCCTTGACTTTCCACTTGATTTTTCTTAATTTCCATTTTTTCTGAGACTCCCCATCCATACACCATATTTTCCTTTAAAATGCTTTAAATGCTTTTATTTGCTAATTCTAACACTGGCATTGGCTCAAGGTGTTTCTAGCAACAGCTTTTACTCTGCATTATAAATCACATTTTCCTGTTTCTTCACATTTCCAGTCATCTGTGCTGTAGGCTGGAGTTGTGGATGATTGCTTTAGGGAGTCTGAACGGTTTTCTCCTTCAGAGTGTTGAGCTTCATTCTAGAAGACGGGTAACTACTGGCACCTCTTCTTATCTTTCTGAGGCGTGGCTGTAAACCTTGTTGGGCAGGCCCAGTCCTGCTTTTTGTGCCAACAATCAATCCATTGCCTCTCAACTCCAAATTTACCCCTCAGTACTTGACACAATGGATTGGACTCCTAAAGTATTTCTCTTTCAACAGCAAGCAGAATGTTATGCTTTATCAGTAGAGGACAGTACACAGTGGAGGAGGGAGGGGGTGTCAGTGGTACCTGTGTTCAGGATTAAGTGGTGGCATTCTGGTCCAAGAGCACGCCCAGAGTGCATAGCCCTTCCCAACCTTAGAGCCCTAGCCTGAACCCAGAGACCACCTCGCGGCAGCCCTCCAAATGCAGACTCCGGTGCACCCAAGCCCCCCACCAGCAGGGGCTCCCTGACTCCCTTCTGTTGCCCACCTGCAGGGCTCAGCCTGAGCTCACTTGTGCCCAGAGGACTGTTTCCTGCACCCCTTTCAGCTCAGGTATCACACACTGTGCGCCTCTCTGGCAGCGAGAGGGCTCCCAAATGCCCAAGCCACTCTGGGCACCAGTCCGTCAGCCTGTTAGCCGTGCACCAGAGGGCTGTTTTCTGCTTTCTGGCTTCTGTGAACCAGTGGTGGTCCAGGCAATCCACTGAACTTCTCCACCTTCCGCTGGAATAAAACCATGCCTTTTTCAATGAGGTCTGGAGCCCACCCTCAGGGAGTGATCCCTTTTACAAGTTTGTCCTTCCTTTGGTAATCTCCCTCAACCCTAGGGTACCCATTAGAGTTCATTTTACATCTTTACAGTTACTCCCCTACTGAAGTTTAGTAACTCTTTAAATTGCCCCTATTAAAATTCTGTGTGATTTCCACCTCCTAACAGGACCCAGACAAATCCATTGTCTCGGGCAAAGGCAGGTCTTTGCTCTCAAGGCACGTTTTTCTGGTGCCTCAGCTCAATGCCTGGGATGTTAACAAGGTCTCTCCACTTGAGCTGGGCTAGAATGTCATCTTCCAACACTATATAACCCAACCTCTAGCATCCTCATTCCAGCCACTCTCCCTCAGTCCTTAGAGAGTCTCGTCCTGCACAAATGCAGTCCAAGGAACCATGGGGAACATCCTCATGGCCTTCCAGTGCTCAGCTCTGTGCTGCCCCCTCCTCTCAGGTAAGCACTCTGCAGGTCTCGGCTGTTCCTGCAGCCCCCAAGTCCAATCTCTGCCTCCCCAGCTCAACGGGACCACCGTGTTCCACCCAGATTCCCACAGTCTGTACTCTAGTCAGGAAATTATCCCCAGGCCCAGAACCAGGGCAAACATGGGGTTCACTGTGAGTGCTTCCCATCTCTTGGGATTACATTCCTGTGCGCTGTTTTCCAATGCTCCAAACAGGTGTTTCACATACTTAATCAATTTTATAGTTGTTTTCAGCAAGAGGGCAAGTCCCGTATCCATTACTCCATCACGGCCAGAAGTGAAAGTCTACATATATTTTGAAAGTGAAAGGAAAAGCATTTTTGTAGAAAAACCAGGCATGGATTATGAGAGAAAATGATGATTCCAAGGTTTCAGAAGGAACTGTGATTAACTGAGGGGGGAAGCTAACGATAAAGCAGATGTGGAGGGGTAAACGGAGGCAATTAACATCTTAAACATGTTAAATTTGAGCTGTATGTTAGACACTCAAGGTGGTTGGATATACGGGCTTGGAGTTCAAAAAAGATTTAAATTACAGATAGATGTCTGAGCATCATCAGCATCAAGGTGTCTAAAGCAGGGAACTGAGTGAGACCACCACAGGGAATTGTACGGGTAGAGAGGAAGGGAAAGTGGGACTGAGGTGTAAAGAAATTAAGAGATCTGACTATCTCCTTAAGAAGAGAAAGATGAGCCAAAAACTATGTAATTTTAAGACTTCAGTTTTAAAATCACTTCCCAAAAAAAGTTTTCCCCAAAAGTTGAACTACTTGTGGATTACTTGGCTCTTTTATATATCACTGAGAGTCTGAGAATGTAAACTGGTATAACCATTTTTGAAAACAAGTTGCATCACACCGTTTCAAGCTGGATATCTGCATTTCACTGGACCCAGAAATTCCACTTCTAGGAGAAACTCTTGCACACATGAGACACGCACCAAAAATTACGGTAGTAGCACCACTCACAGTAGCAAAAAATAATATAAAACAAAAACAGAACACATTCAACAAAAACATGAATGCCGCAAATGGAAAAAAACATAAATTCTGGTATATTCTAATACTGAACCATGTCATACATGTGAAATGACTGAACTACAGCGACATACAGAATAACATGGAAGAATTTTAGTAACATAAGGGCACCCATCAGTGCAGTAATATAGCAATAGAAAAACAAGTCTCCAAAGACTATATAAAGTACTATGCCCTTTTAATAAAGTTGGAAAATAAAGCTAATATCACATAAGCATATGTATATGTGATGAAAATGTGCATGTATGTGTGTAAAGTTAAGAAAATAAAAAATACAAAATTCAAGACTGTGATTACCTGGAGCTGGAGGAAAATGGCAGGAGAGTAATTTGAAACTATGGTGTTTCTAGGACGTAAGCCACAGGCTCACAAAGAAAAAAGCTGGCTCAGTATAAACAAGCTTCTCTGTTTCTCATGGCAGTCACGAAGACCTTTCAGGGGTTCCTTAGAGTCAAAGTCAGTGACAGGGCAGATATTCAAGTGCACAGTGATCATTTGCTTAAATATTACACTCTCTTACGCTATGTGAATGCAAACTGGTATTAAATTTCTGAAAGGCACGTTGATAAATGTCAAAAACCTAAGCGATTCTAATTCCGGATGGGACTGGTAGGAGAACCTGGGACAAGTCATGCTTCTCAGGTCAGAGGTAATTCACAGCCGTTCACTCAATAACACATCTAGACACAACGAAAATTTACACCACCAGCTCATGGACCAAAGATGACATTGTACCATACACCACAGGTTACGATTAATCTAATTCTGAGCATCTGAGGTCCATGCAAGACTGTTTACAAAGCAATATTAATTTATACTCCCACCATGTTTTACTTTTTCAAAGTAAATGGTGGAAAAGTTTATTAAGGTTCCTATTTCCCCAAAAAATTAAGTAGATAAGGGGTCTACACATCATTTAAAATAAACCTAAGAAAACACACTTCTCAAAATGTAACTCAAATTTTACCTAATCTGGTTCATAGAGTTCCTAACTTACATGGTTAAAATGTGTTTCAAATTACACAAACCACAAGATTTTGTATTCATCACACAAGCTGGGAGACACTTAAAGGATGTCTAAACTTTACAAAAATATTCACAAGATCTAAGATTTCAAAACACTCTGACTATATTTTTAAAGTTTGACTTAAAATGTTCTATTTTTTCTTCCCTTTTGTGTTTTATCATCCTTAACTAAAACATGAATACGCCTGCTTAACAGGAAAGACTTCTGTAAGTTATGATTTCTTAACTAAGGAAAACTATTCATTGTCTGAAAAGATAATATGCCCCCTAAAAGATAATTGTTGTGTGAAATATAAACTTGAGAAGATAAAATAAAGACTTGTAGATTATATTTTATCCCCAAGCATTATGGTATATATTTGCTGATCTCCACTCATTTGGATTCAACTTAATATAAGCCAAAATAAAGAATTAAAGGGAAAAACATCTTCACTGAAATTATTCTCTTTTGCCATTAGACAAAAGGGAAGAACATCCCTGTTGAATATTTGAAATCAGTGACTTCTTTAGTCTAAAGATGCATTAAAAGTAGACAAAGGAGCTGGGTGGTGGGAAAAAGGAGGTGGGAGTAGGGAATGACAGGAAGACTAATACAAATGCCAAGTGCTGACTAATACTGCAGTTCAATAACTATTTCACTTCCCTTCGATTAAAGTTTGAGAACTGCCTTATCAAATTAAGTATATATTTTCAATTTTCCTTAATTAAAAATACTGAGGATAGTGAATAAAACAATTTTTAAGTCCAGCTAAAATATTCCGTTAAGCAAAACTCATATATTCAACTGGTTTATGAAAGAACTTCAAGCATAAAGACTATTTTTTTTAAATAAGTTTACATGTTTTCTTTTCTAAACTATCAAAAATGTACTTATTTTAAACTACTAAAATTCTTTAGGAAGTCATGGATTAAAAAAAATCAAAATTTCCATTCATCTCATGAATTCCATGTTAAAATACCCTTCTCTTCTTTGTACATTACACTATCACATCACTTAAGCATTAATCTATTTTCTTGAAATTCCCAAATTGTAACAGCCTGCCTCTAGATTTCTCAGTGGGAGGAGTCATTTTAAACTCTTCAAGCTGGCTGGGAAAATCTAGAGAGACAAATGAAAGAGGAGGCTCATCCTTGGCTCCGGGCACTGACACCTTTCCGTCTTCTTTGTACAACGAGTATTCTCGGTGGTTCTACCAATTTCCGTTACTCTGTGCGGGCACTGAGCGGCGTTCAGTCCTCCCAGGAGTCACATTTCTGATTTCCAGTGCAAAAGTTATGAAATCTATTTAGATGTGTCATTCTCTAGCTTGAAAATGAGAACTAGATACACCTTATAATTACTCACATCACACGATCTTAAGAGTTAAAAGGCAGTTTTAGTTTGTGAACTCCAAATCCTTCATTCCGCAAATGAAGATACTGAGTCCCAAACACACAAAATACAGACTTACTCAAACATTTCCTTTGCTTGCAAGGAATCTCAGTCTTCCGAATGACAGTACTCAAATGTAAGAGATGTATTTGTTCGGAACCCATCAGCAACCAAACTAATTTTATTTTCATAAATTACCTTGCCCGGGCTGGGTGGGCCTGGCACAGTGGGACGAAGCAATGCCCTACGGCCCAGCTGCCAGTCCTGCTCCTGCCCCCTAAGCCTACGAGCCCCCAAATTTGCTTCTGATTAAAGCCAGAAGGGCTTGATTTTCTTCTGCCTCTCTACTCTCTCACCAATTATTATTTCAAGGAACCAAAGAAAAGCAACCATGGTGGTAAGGTGTTAGAAAACATTTCATGAAGTCCTTTACTGGGGTGAGAGAGGATAAAAATAGGTACCAATTGCTGAGTTCTTCCTAACATGCTAGCCACTGTACAAAGCTGTTTTATAAATATTATCTCATTTAATGTTTACAGCAAATAGATAAAATAGTTACTATTCCTGTTTCACAAATAAGGAAAATGAGACAGAGAAATTCAATAACAAGTGCAAGGCTGCGAAATGAACAAGAGATCCAGTCTCATTTCTGGGTCTCTCCAACCCCAAAGTCCACACACACGTGCTCTGATAGAGCTGCTTACACTGTGTCAAGCCCTACAATGAGACAGAACATCGGAGTAGCACAGAAAATACAAGTTAGCGCATATAGAGAAGAAACAGTATAGGTTACCTAACAACAGGGAAACCTGATAAACCTAACTGAAAATACTGGAACTTGATGCTGCTTCAATAAGAAACAAGAACAGATTCTGAGCTGAAAATCTACAGACAAATCAGTAGAAAAAAAGATCATTCTTCCCCCATGAAAAGCATCCTAAAGCACCTGTAAAATCTAATGTCTATGAATTAAATTAGTTATTTCAGTTCTCAAGATACATATAAGCTAAAAGTACATATGATATCAAACCGTACAGATCTCAATAATTACTTTCAATATAGATCAACAGATCTAAAATGTTTTTGTGGTACTAGCTAAAAACTGCTTATCCCAAAATCTGAAATCCAACATTTTCCTATTTTACTGATATAATTAACATACAACATTCTGTAAATTTATGGCATTGAAATGTGATGATATATATATATATTTTTTGTCATTACCATAGTAAGGTTAACACATCCATCTGGAATTCAAAAACCTCCAAAACCTAGTTTTTAAACTAATTTAGTAGCAAACCATGATCAAAACTGATGAAGTTATTTATGGGATTTACTGATCCTACTTAGTATGAGAAATCATTCACTCTGCTATAGAAATTTCTATGTTCTTTATGTCCCAGACCCACTGGGAGAATTAAGTAACACACGACCCCAAAGATTTTGGATAAGAGACTGTGAATCTGTGTCACACTACTTCACAAAAATGAATAAAATAAATGAGTAGACAAAATTATCAAGGGTCCCCCGAGGGGTCAAAGGTTACAATGAAAACTTGGGAGTCTCTGACCCCCATAATTAGGCTCAGATCTCAAGAAACGGTGTCCCTTTAGGTGATCAGAACTTTTGCAAGTGTTTACAGGGAGGAACAGATTTATTAACAGACATTCTATTTCTGCTCCACACAGATACTGGTGTAAAGCTGGACTAATTAAATGGATATACTGGTACCCAGGTGGCAACACAGTAGTCCCTTCCTTATCTGCAGCTTTGACTTCCGCAGTTTCAGTTACTTGCAATCCATCACGATCTGAAAATATTAAATGGAAAATTCCAGAAATGAACCATTCAGCATTTTCCACTCATTTCTGACTAGCGTGATGAAATCTCATCCTCTCCCACTCCATCCCGCCAAGGACATAAATCCCTTGGCCACCTATCGGCTGGCTCTCTTGGAATTCACAGTGCAGTGTTCAAGTAATTAAGTAAAATTACGTATTTTATTAATGATGGCCCCAAAACGTAAGCATAGTGACGCTGGAAAATCGGATGTGCCACACAGAAGGTGATTTCTTTAAGTGGAAAGATATGTATGTGTAGGAAAAACCATAATATACACACAGGGCTCAGTGCTATTCATGGTTTCAGGCATCCACTGGGGGACTTGGAACATACACCTCAAGGAAAAGGGGGCTACTGTCTGTTCCTACCACCCATTCAAGGTTGTGTGGTCCCTTCCATGAAATCAGTCTCTATTAGGTAGTCATTTATCTGTGCATGGATAACCTTCATGACAAGGAATTCCTACCCCCATACTGTGCTTTCTCCAAAATTCAACTGGCAATTCTCACTTGAACGTTTTAAACCAGGGTCCATATTCCAAAATACATCTTATTTTCATGTAACAGGTCTTAGGAAGCATTATTTGTCCTTTACAAAAACGGATTTAGTATCATGTGAGAGGGGACAAACACAACTTCTACAGTCAATTAATGTCTATGTTACACCTTTTTAGCATCAGAAAAGCAACTCTCTGTCCACATGCTGCCCCACCCACCCAATTCCTAAAATGGCATTTAGGAATCCAGCCACTAAATCCTTACAGACTGGAAAGTCAGGGACATCCTGTTGATAACCAAACAGCCTTGACAGCTGCTCATTGTTCTGAAAGCATTTGCGCTGGGGAAACAAATCTGGTACCAATGCCTTCTAAATGACCCACAGAAAATGATTAAAGGAAGAGTCATTGTTTTTATTTTATTATTATTAGTTGGCAAATAAGCATTACCGGCAGACTTTTTCCTGATGTCACTGGAAAAGCTACAAAAATGAGTGGGGTTTTTTAATTATTAAAAAAAATTCACTTAAGGCTGTGAATAAGCTAAATAAGTCAAACAAGTGAGGCACTGGAGAAAAAGAAATGCATAGTTTTCATAAGCCACTCTCTGAGTTTAAATCCTGCCAGGTCATAAACATTATTACACTTAATGGTTTAATATATGAGGAGGTGTACCAGAATTTCTAAAGTTTGTTCTTTACAAGTTCAGAAATTAAATACTGCCTTTTGCTGGCACATCAGATCTGATCTTATCTTCCTGATAAGAACCACACCTCTATGCTCATGACTGACACTCCAGAAACAGACAGATACAACTGCAAGGTCCCTTTGTACCTCTAGCAAACCTGGGAGCTCTGAGTAGGCACCTAAATTCTTTGCCCTTCCACTGACTGCCAAGCCACAGACCCCTTTGAGGCTCAGAGACAGCAAGGAGCACTGGCAAAAAGACCACGCAGTCCTGAGTTTCCGGCCCACCTGTGCATCTTGCTGGTTGTAGGGTCTGACGCAGACCCCTCCTCGGCCAGACTCTAGTCAGGCTCTTTGAAGCCTTGTCGGCCTTGACCTTCGGTGTGCGTCCCTGTGGGCCCTGCCCTACCCAGCTG
This sequence comes from Micronycteris hirsuta, assembly GCA_004026765.1. Lineage (NCBI taxonomy): Eukaryota > Metazoa > Chordata > Mammalia > Chiroptera > Phyllostomidae > Micronycteris > Micronycteris hirsuta. Next base: position 78,035 of record PVJI01002129.1, read on the forward strand.
TGGCAAAAATCTCGCTAAGTCAGTTTACTGGGAATTTCACATTCTCCAAACCTGATCCAGTTCTTCACTCCCTACCCCACAAGTGATACTTGCTCAGACTGGCCGCTTTCAGCAAGAATCCTGCTAGTCTGTTTAACCAGAATCATCCCTTGACTGTTATTTCTGACGTCTCCTCTTTGTAGTTTTCCAACCATACCCACCCCCTCCTTGGCTATAATTACCCCCACTTGTCTGCCCATGCCATATTCGGAATCGAGCCCAGCTCTACCCTGCGGTCTCTCTTCCTCTATTGAATACAATAGTTCCTGAATAAAACCTTTTACTGTTCTAACTACCAACCCGCTCTGATTTTCTCTGACAGACTGCAATTCATTGGCCTCTCCAAGCCTCACCAACCTCAGCTGTGAATGGGAAGAAAGCCTCTCACTGAGTTGTTGTGAGGACGAGGTTATATAACGTACGCAAAGCATCTGTTCCACGTATCAAACACACACACACACACACTCAAAAAGTAGTTATTTTCATTTTCCTTTTATTACATAATATTGATTTTCATTTCTTTTTTATACACTAACAAACACCAAAGGACATTCCAAATCAGAGGATGTCCGCTCTGGCAGGAAGTTTGTTAGGGAGGAAGTCATTCCAAGCTCTCTGTCAGAACCAAAATGCCAGGACTTCACCCTGATTGACAGGCAGCAATGAGGTGCAGACGGCTCCTTTGACATGGGACCGAATCCTAGGGATGTTGAGAACTTGAAGCAAAGTGCTTTGTTATTGTTTCTAGGGCAGCTGATATTAATCACCATGTACCATCACAAGCTAGGTGGTGTTAAATGGTTTACATCGTCCCATTCACTTCCCACAACAAAAACACAGTTGGCTCTTACTAATACCATGAGGCAGATATCATAAGAGTAGAATAAGCAGCAATACAGGCCTGGCTCCTTTTATTGTACTTGTCTTTATTGTGCTGTGCAGGTATCATGTGGGGTTCTTTTTACAAATTGAAGGTCTGTGACCACCCTAGTGTGAACAAGTCTACCAGTGTCATCTTCCAACAGGCTCAGATGACAGCTAGCATCTTTAGTAATAAAATACTTTTTAATTAAGGTATGTGCATTTTTAGACACAATACCATTGCACATTTAATCAACTAAAGTATAATGTAAATATAACTTTTATATGCACCAGGAAGCAAAAAATCCATGTGACTCACTTTACCGCGACACTAAACTGCAGTATCTGTAACTGAACCAGCAGTATCTCCAAGGCACACCTGTCCCGATGCCATAAAGAATATCACAACTGCCCTGGCTGGTGTAGCTCAGTGGATTGAGCGCAGGCTGCAAACCAAAGGGTCGCTGGTTCGATTCCCAGTCAGGGCACATGCCTGGGTTGCGGGCCAGGTCCCCAGTGAGGACCATGTGAAAGGCAACCATACATTGCTGTTTCTCTCCCTCTCTGTCTCCCTCCTCCCCCTCTCTAAAAATAAATAAAATCTTAAAAAAAAAAAAAAAAAGAATATCACAACCCACAACTCTAGGCTGTGATAATCAAAAACTAAGTGAAAGCCACTGTACAGACATCCAACCTCTAATGCATGGCAGCTAGGGCCATCCTAACTCTCTATTTTGGAACACCTGCAGGATATCTGAAGAATTTATTTCCAGGCTGTTTTCAAAAAACACATGACCATATATTTTTTAAATGTTTTACTATTATATCATAAGATCAAACATATTCTGTGGAAGTTAAGTACACAGCTCTGGGGCCAGACTATAGACCACTATGTGTCCTTCAACAACTTCTAACTACCTCAGTTTCCTCACCTTTACATTGAGAAAAGTAATAGCACCTCCCCTCAGTGCTGTTGTTCTGAGGGTTAAGTTAGCTAATACATGTAAAGCACCTGAAATATTGCCTGGCAAAGGCAGTAAGAGCACAATAAAAATGGGCTATTACTATATGCCATCTCTCAATCATCATATCTAAATACAACTCATTTACGAGGCTCCATTTCCTCCTCAGTGAAAGTGGTTCAATGAAATCATTTTTGAGGTTGGTTTAGAAATAGTAAAACTATTTCAAAATGCTTGGCTAAATAAATAGTCAGGGCTAAAGCACCAAATAGCTGAAATGATAAAATATAGGTGAAGAAACACAGTGCTCATGGAAGTGTAAAAGAGTCACTCCCTGGAAAACTGACAGACAGCATCTACTAAAGGTGAGCAGCCCTGGCCGGTAGGATTCAGTTGGCTGGAGTGTCATCCCATAATCGAAAGGTTGTGGGTTCGATTCCCCATCAGGGTGCATGCCTAGGTTGTAGGTTCAATCCCCAGTCCAGGTGCATACAATCCCCAGTGCGGGTACAAACAGGAGGAAACCAATCCAATGCTCCTCTCTCACATCAATGTTTCTCTCTCTCTCCTTACCTCTCTCTTAAAAAAAAAAGCAATGAAAAAAATGTCCTTGGGTGAGGAAAATTAATCAATCAAGCTGAGAAAACGCATACCTCACGACCCAGAAATTCTACTGTCAGGCATACCAACAGAAACGTTCACGAAAAGGGAAGCACTAATGCACTATTCTTAACAGCAAAGACCTGGAAACCGCCGGAGAGCCGAACAGTGCTGGATGCCATCACACATGGGCACGCCACAGTACTGAGGACTACCTGCATGCAACTAACTACACACCACAATAAGGGCAAGTTTCACAAACAAAATGTAAAGAGAAAGAAGCCAGACACGCGAGAGCATGTAAGTCCAGTCGTAACAAGCGTTAGAGCGGGTAGGACCGGAGGCTGTGAGGTGACGCCCAGGTCCCCTGGGGCCAGGAGTGCTGCCAGCACACACTCAGCTGTCGCCCTCCTTAGGAACTGCCTCTAAAAGAGCAGCACACCCCTCCCCTGGGCAGCCAATCACTGGTCAACACAGGGCAGAAATGCCAATTTCTCGTGCAACTCGGAGCATCTCCGTAGGTCTTTCCAGAACTCCACATGGGATCACCTAGGCTTCCATGAGACTGAATCGAAGATCAGCTCCTTCCTCCCTCCACCCCGTCCTGCTCCCTCCCCGTTCGTTCCCTCCCACAAACACTGACCCCAAGGGCTCTCCCTAAGAAACTTCCTGAACCCTGATCTCTCTGACTCTGCTTCCCCGAGTATCCAAACCACAACCCAGCACGCTGTATTCGTGATGTGAGAGGTGAGGACAGTGAGGACTACTGGGGGGAGGGCAGGGAACCAGTGAGGGGGGAAGAGCTTCCTGGGGTACTGTAATAGTCTTTAAAACAAGCTTTGTGTGCTGGTTGTATGACTGTGATCAAGCAGGAAAAATTCTTTGTACTGCATACCTATGAAGTATGTGCTTTCTCTGATGCACATTATACTTCAATATGAAGTGAAAAGAAAATAAGACACAATAGAAAATGAGCAGAATGGGACAGAACCTTAGAGAACTTTCAGTCCCACATCCTGTGCATCCCTTCAATAACCAATTACTGGGCACGTCTCCTAGCCCAGAGAAGTCTAACTCCGGACCCCGACCCAGCGGGTGGCACACCGGGCCCACACCCCAGACCACGCTCTCGCGGGCACCAACGGGGGCCGAGTGTGAGGCCTCCTGAAACCAGCTGACCAACTAGTCAGCTTTGCCTGGTGTGGAGGAAGACTAAGGGAAGCCAAAACAGAAGCACCCCAAAGGAACCTTTAGGTACCTCCACTTTTGAATCGTCCCTGCCCCTTGGGTGAGGAAACACACCCTGCTCTGAAATCAGAAGACATAAAAATTTTTCTAATGTAGACAAAACAGCACGTATGACCCTTTGTGGTGTTCTCTCAAGAAAAGATTTTCTTTTTTTATTACAGCTGGCTGCATTTATTATTTATCATTCCCCTTATTCCCACCTTTTAAAAAGCAGTTTTTAGTTTCTGTGCTTAATAAAATGTCCTATCTCTTCCCCTTTCAGATAAGAGAATAAGAAACACAAAGAGGACAAAATATGCCCTAAACGGGGAAGGTGAGTTCCTTCACTCTCCCATCTGACCCACAATAAGGTTCTGATCACACACCCACTCCTGACACTAGACTCACTTGGGTCATGTCCCTGCTGAAAACCATCCATCCTATCATTTTGGAGAACTTCAGACCCACTGAATCCCTGTACATGATGATGATGATGATGATGATGATGATGACGATGATGGTGGTGGTGGTGATGATGGAGACAGCACCAAAGGAGAGGGTGAAAAACTATCATTAAAAAAGTGCTACTTCACTTCCAAACAAGTTTGTTCCTCTTTGAGATGTAAAAGCTACAGGTCATGGTAGTTTCTAGAAACTCAAAGGTCTATCACTATCCAATTCTTATGAACATTTTACATCACCCGAGAAGGAAGAATATTAGGAGTGTAACCTGCATTACTTTGGCTGGATCCAAGAGAAGAGTTAAACACATTTTAATCTTTCAGCTTCTTGTGACTGTGGTTTTTTTGTTTGTCTGTGTTTCTTGGAAAGAGGTAACAAAGTATACAACCCCACAACTAAGCTGCAGTAAAATCTTTTAGGCCTGATCCCAATGAATAGCCAAACATTCTTGGATTTCCTTTTAAGCTTTTTGTTTGTTTTGTTTTTGGGTTGGTTTTTGGTTGTTTTTGGTTTTTTTTTTGAGGAAGACATCATAGAGCATAGACAGCAAAAGTATTTAATCCTTTCTAAAAGGATTTGCCTCCCAGATCAATATAACTAAGTAAGTTCATCTCCCTTCAAGGTGGAGATGAAAAAGCATACAAAGCTAGCATGCTTTCCATCCTTTCTTGGAACAATCAGCAAGAAGCTCGACAGAAATTTCCCACACTATTTTTTAGGTCATTCACTGATTTATTCATTCATTCAACAAATATTTTTGAAAGCCTACTCTGTCTTAAAGCAAAACCTAATTAAAGTCCTCTTTACACACAGTTATGAAAAGATGACAAAATATCTGTTCTGACCCCTAAGCAGAACTCTAGAACGCTCGCCCGCCTGACACCAAGAAGCAGTTTTACCTCCTGATTCTATTATGCTCCAAAAAGATGAAGAATGTCCCCTGAATGTTTTTAAGATGCCACCTTTTTCTTCCTACTGAAATACCTTTGGTCTCTCCTAAATTTAGAAGAAAACATCAGACCATATCCATTTCCTGGGAAGACACTTCCTGGGAAGAGTGACTCAGGACTGTGCTAAGGGGTAAGATTGGTGCCGGCAGAGCCGTGTCTGTAACATGGTCACCAAGCCCTCTGTCTACAGAGACTTGCTCCACAACCAGGACCAAGAACGGCAATAAGAGCAAGAGGAGCAGGCCTCTCCCTGCCTGCCCTTTCCCAAGAAGGCTGCGCCTCGGGGTAGTAGTACCCCAGGGACGCCGAATGTCTGCAACAGACCTACAGATCAGGGTCTCTCGCTGACACTAGTGGCGTTGTAAGAGCAGCTTCAACACTGCTGCAGTGGAAATCTGCAAAGCGGTCTACCTCAGTTGGCCCCGCATACATCATGGGAGACGGGAAGATGGCCACCACCGTTGTTTCCGGGTTCAGGATGCCCTCCTCCAGCACTGCGGCGTGCTGCTTCATTCGCCACGTCAAAGGAACATCGTCGTCCTTCGTCCAGCCACCAAGGGGGTGAAGGAGAAGGACAGGGCGCCGGTAGCCCCTCTCCAGAAGCTGTTCGTGGGTGTCCTGCATTAAGAGAGCGTGTCCGTTGTGCACCGGGTTGCGTAGCTGAAACGCAAAGACAGCGTCTGAAAAGAGAATTTGCAGAGTTAAGAGTAGCATGTGCCTAACGGGTTACCTTGCAAAGGTTAAACGATTCCTGAAGTTTGATGCTTAGGATTAAGCAAACATGCATTCTCAGAATCAGACACTGGTAAAAAAAATAAAAATAAAAAACATGTACCACTTTGACCATTGCAACATGACCTATACTTCTACCCTATTTTTACTTCAGAAATCTTACAGGCTTGAGAATATGTAATGTAACAGTGACAGGTTTATAACAATCACTTTCTGCATTCATGGGAAACTTAACACTTTTCGTACCACTCACGAGTTTTCTCGTGTTTCACGCGCCATCTGTTAAGGACCGCATCACGAGATAATTTAATTAACGTGCAGTTTGCCCAATATCATGCGGTCCCTGGCGTATGTCTTAGAGATTTCTATGCAGTAAGAAATGTGTTAAGAATTAACAATCAGACTTCTGGCTCCTAACATCCTGGTTCAGCTGCTTACATGGGTGTAAATTCTTGGTCAATGCCTTAACTACCCATCAGGTTAATCCTTCCATAGGACCTAAGATACTCCTTTATTAAAAGACAGTAAGGTAAAGAAATATAATTCAAAAAATGTATTTGCTATCCAAATATGCTCATTTATACTGATTACTCTGCTTGACTGGAACCCCACCTGGCTCTGTGATGCCAGGCTGGGATTTGGGATGATAGCTGGGCAACACCAATATCCCTTCCAAGGGCCACTACTATCACCCAAAAGAAGAAAACTGCTAGGTTAATTAGACTGATTAACTCCCTATCTCCAGCTTATAGCCCTGGCTTCATTTCTATATGGGGCTTGCTATTAGGAGATCTTTCTTAGAAGGCACAGTTCCTTGGGGTCACAGAACCCCAATTTCACAGAACCAAGTGACAACCCCGTGAGAGAAGCTCCGTGTTACACTGCCTTCACAGCAGCTGGTACAGCGCCGTGCCGTGTTAATCCACACTGGTCTCAGAAGGAACGTCTTCCCCTCCCCTAATAATTTTAAGACAAATAGTACATCTTCTCCAATCTGTTCTCCATTGTAACCCTTTTCTATCCCACGACAAGAGGCCCAGGAGGATCTTTTTGTCCTCCTGGCACCCTACGTGACCAGGGTTTTTTGGTACTGCTTCCTCCGATATTCTGAGATTTATAGCATTATGCTTTGAAGTTCCTTAGGTTACCTTTTATACAAGAACAAGGCTGGTTTTCACCCAACAAATAACTGACATGACATAAGGTACAGAGAAGAAGAAAGTCTTGGTACAAATATATGAGCATTTCTGCTTTTAGGAGATGGGAGGAAGGGCACAGACCTGAAAGTTTTTCTTTCCTTCTGAATTCACTTCAAATTTCGTTTTCTATATGATATAAAGAGATTCCAAAACATCCTTTCTGACCATCAAGTAGAACTCCCCAAGATCAAGAAGTAATTTTACTTTGTGACTCTATTATACTCCAGCTCTTCAAAAAAGAAGGACCAGGACCCTTCTGTTCATCTGTTCAAAAAAGAACAGATGAAGAATGATATTCTTACGACACTCTCCTGACATTAATACGGATACTAATATTCCTCCATTTAGGGGATTACTGCCTGAACTTAACCTGCCATAAAGATTCTGGCCTAAATCTCATCACTCACTCAGCTTAGTTCTCACACCTCTCCTCCCTTCACTTTATGCTCCCCATTCTTTATAAACTGCCTTGAAACTCAATAGAGACACTTACTAAGCATTAATGAATCCTCCTCCTGGGTTGCTGTGAGTTGCGGCCCTGCGGGAAGGTTTGGGGGAGAGCCCGCGCCTGCACAAAACCATGGGGAAGAAGCAAGACACTGGCCTGCCACCGGCCAGCAGCACCAGGACGGAGCAGACGTCTGCACGGTTCAGGCCAACAGGCCGGGGCCTAGAAGAGAGCCCGTCTGATTGGGGGACTGCTTACATACAGGGAGGTACAGCAAATAAGTGAATATGTTGGGGATAATGGGAGCCAGGATTCTAACTGTAGGAGAAGGAAGGCATAAACACTGAAAGAAGAAAGGCTGTAACAGACTGTGTATTATTAGGTTATAATTGAAAATACTATGACCTCACGGTTTTCAGCTACTCAGATGGACAGATACAGAGACAAATATAAATATGTGTGAGTTTATGAATATATGTGCAAATGATATTTCTTAGCTCTGTCCACTGAAAGGTCCTACAAGCCACAACGAGGCAGTGGCAATGAGCAATGTAAGGCCCCAGTTTTGCATTCTATTTAGAATGGTACTTACCACCCCCACTTAAATAAATCAGGGCTCTCTGGCTGACTCTCGGGCTAAGGCAAGGAGAGTCCAGTACATCCCCACTTAATGTCATTAGCAGGTTCTGCTACTTTCCACGAAATGACGTATCACGAAACCAATTTTACCACAGGCTAATTGATTTAAACAAGTGTTAAGTTCCTATGACATCTCATCATTATAATGAAACAACACTGAAGTTATTTGAAGAGCTGCTGAAACGTCCTTTGTGTCATAAGAAAGAAAGTGCTCAGAGAATGACGGGGACACGTCAAAAGGGCACAGCAACCAGTTTGGGAAACCCAGAACAAGCTACACATCAAAGTAAGTAGAATAATGGACTCTAACCCCCTGAGCAAAATAGAAATCTGTGAGTCCCTGAAGAAAAAATCAGATGAATAAACCAATGGGGGAGAAGGGGAAATTCTACCTTACAGTGGAAAGTCAGCTAATAAATGTAAAAGGAATGATGGAATTAGAAATTCACCATTAGGCAGTATTTGTACTGTGCTAAAATTTACCTGTTAATAAGCACAAAATAATTTGCTAACGTTACAGCAGAAAAACCTGGCAAACACAATCTTAAGTGATAAAAGTTAACTTAAAAAAAGGTTCCCCACAGCCCTGGCTGGTGTAGCTCAGTGGATTGAGCATGGGCTGGGAACCAAAGGGTCCTGGTTCGATTCCTCGTCAGGGCACATGCCTGGGTTGCAGGCCAGGTCCCCAATGAGGGCCATGTGAGAGGCAACCATACATTGCTGTTTCTCTCTCTCTCTCTGTCTCCCTCCCTTCCCCTCTCTCTAAAATAAATAAATAAAATCTTAAAAAAAAAAAAGGTTCCCCTCATCTGTAAGAGGACAGATCAGAACTGCGAGCCACCAAACACGGTGCACTGAGAACTCAGCCCTGCCTCCAGTCCTTACCGAACACGTGTAACCTGAGCAAACTGAGACTTTCGACAAGATAAATGACTTATAAAAGACACAACAAAAACTAAGTGCCTGTTCGAGACTGAAAGACAATGAGATCCTGAACCAGAGAGAAAAGGTGGCTAAGGGAAGACTTTATTGTCGTTGTTGGTTTTGCTATAAAGGACATTATCAGGACACTGGCATAATTTGAATGGAATATACAGATTAGATAGCACACCAATATTATTTTCCTGAGTTTGATGAGCATAGTGTGGTTAGAGAGAAGACTGTCCTTACTTTTAGGAAATATAAAGGGGTAATGAAGAATGATGTCTTCAAAACAGTCTGAAAAAGCAAATAAAATAGAGTGTTAGTAATCATGCCCTGTCCAGCGTGACTCAGCTGGGCATCAGCCTGCAAACGTTAAAAGCTGCCGGGTTCAATTCCCCGTCAGGGCAGATGCCTAGGTTGTGGGTTCAGTCTCATGCTGGGGCGTGTACAAGAGGCAAGCCATCGATGTTCCCCTCCCACATCGATGTTTCTCTCCCTTTCACCCTCTCTTCTCCTCTCTCTAAAAAAAAATTATGGAACACAGGTTAAAAATATAAGGGGGTTCTTGCCCTGGCTGGTGTGGCGCAGTGGATTGAGCACGGGCTGGGAACCAAGCGGTCCTGGTTCGATTCCCAGTCAGGGCACATGCCTGGGTTGCGGGCCAGGTCCCCGTGAGGGCCATGTGAGAGGCAACCATACATTGCTCTTTCTCTCCCTCTCTTTCTCCCTCCCTTTCCTTCTCTCTAAAAATAAATAAAAATAAAAAAAAAATCTTTAAAAAAAAATATAAGGGGGTTCTTGGTACTTATTCTTGCAATTTTTCTTGAAATTTAAAGTTATTTCAAAATATAACAAGAAACACTGAAATAAAAAACAAACTGACAGTAACCCGAGGGGAAGGGATAGTGGAGGAAAAAGGGGAAGGGTCATCAAGGAACACGCATAACAGACACACAGACAAAGCCAAAGCGCGGTAGGATTGAGGGTGGGAGGTGGGGATGGGTGGGGCGGGGGGGACTGGTGGGGGGAAATGGAGACAACTGTACTTGAACTACAACAAAAAATATAATAATAAAAAGAATAAATTTTAAAATAAAAGGTTAAAAAAGTAAAAAATTATGACAAGAGATATATGAACCACTTATCATGTATAGCTGTTATTTAGACTATCATAAAATTATTAGAAATTTGAACACTGGTTACTAAATAATATTAAGGAACTGTTATTATTACATAGGTATAACAGTGGTATCATAGCTGTGCTTTTAAAGGCTTCACACTTGAGAAATAGGTACTGAAATACTTAGATGAAGTGACATGGGCTTGGAGACTCAGAATGCCGTGCAGGTGGGGCGGGGGTCCCGGTGAAGCGGGCCATCGGGAGCAGGTGACTACTGACGCTGGCGTAGAGGTGCACAGGGAGTCAGTGTTCTACTATCTCTACTCCCAATGAAAGCAGCAGATGTTTGACATTGTCGATAATAACACGTTTCAAAAGAGGAGACATACGTAGGGTACCAGAAGAAGCACTGCTTTGGGAAAGAATACTCGTGGGTGCTTACCATCAGACCACTACGCTAGCCATCTTCGCTTTCACATCTTTGAAATGGGATGGCACTGAGGTTACTGTTATGAAGATAAAAGTAGTATCAAGTACACAGCATGGTTAGATGCACCGTGCACTCAATAAACTGAAGTTCCTTAAGACAATTCATTCTTTAAACACACACACACCCCCCTAAAAGTTCCTGGCAGGAAATTAAACCCACGGCTCCACTGGTGACTCGAGGACCACGCCGGTGTGAACTACACTCCCGGCGAGTGTTCCCAGGGCGAGCGTGTGTGAGCTCCGTGCTGGATACACGGCCCGCGTCCTCTTTAATCAGGAACAGGAGTCTGTCTCTGAATACGGCCCTTGGTTAATACATCTCAGGTGTATGATGACTACATCCCCAGACTTCACTCAGGTCAAATCTGATTCTGTAAGATCACCATTTAGCAGGATCATTTATAAGACAGGATGTGCAAAAGGAAACATAAAAAATAAATTCTGTCTCAAATACACATATTTCACAGATTCTAATAATTTATCTACCTAGGTTTTCTTTCCAAAAAGAATTAATCTAGCTCCATACTGGACATTTAAGAGATAAAGTTAAGATGGATGACTTATTAAAGGTTCACCTTAGAAACATATAAAGGATTTCACTGCCAAGATCTCTTCCAGGTAGAATTCTTTCCTTACTATCAGTTGCACTCAAAAATCCAATGACCATTTGATCTGTTTGCCCAGTTTTTTTCTTGCCAACAGAACCAGGTCTTTCATCAACTTCCAGTCTTTTCAATTCCTTGTACTTATTTGTCAATGAATTGCACAAATGGCCTTAACTGTCTATAGTTCCAGGCTGTATTTTCATCCCTACCACCTGGTTCCTCCACTAGAGAACTTCCATGAATAAACAATATAATAGGAGTACGTAATCCACTGGAAGCTACATTCCCTGGGTACTGTCCCAATGAACAGAAAGAACCCAATATGCATCACTATTAAATTTTCTTCCATCAAGAATAAAAGAATAACGGACCACTACAAACCTGGGGCCACGGCTACTTACAACAAACAACGCTCACTAATGCCTCACCGTCTCATCCCACTTTCTAAAACACAGTGACTTCCCCACTGTCACACTACAATCTCAGTAAAGTATTTGCCTTTCCATCTATAATTCCTTATGACTTAGTTTAAGACTGCTTTACCTAAGATCACGGTTTCAACTGTGTCTGAAAACAGGAGATGATCTACAAGACGACTGAAATTCAAAATGAACACTTATGATTTCCATTTCTTTCCGCCCCTCTGTACTCCTGTTCCTGGGAAAGGACCAGGTGTTCTGCAACTCTGAGTGATAGAAAATGCACTGCAAAGCTGCTGGCGCCAGGAATAAAAGCAAACTTTTCCTTCCAGAGCCAGAGGGAGCGGTTCAGGCTTTGCAGGCCGTGGGGTTTCTGCAGCCTATAGCACTGCCAAAACAGTCACAGGCAATGCACAAACAAGTGAATGTGGCAGTTTTCCAATAAAACTTTATTTACAAAAAGTAGCAATGGGCCAGATTTGGCTTGTGGGCTGTAGTTTGCCAACTTCTGAAAAGATAAATGAAATGTGGCTGAAAGAAGTAAAATCAGCATTCCAAGCAAGCCAGCTGACGTGAGCAGAAGTGTGGGTACAGAAAAGCAGAGATGTGTCTGAGGAAAACAGGATCCTTCATTCTTTCAAAGATGGATATGAAACCTGGCACAGGATGAGCACGTAGAATAGCAAATGCCAGGTTAGAAAGGACACGGGGTACCTAACAAGGGCTGTGAGTTAATCAGTAGTGTCGTCTTCTTTTTTTTCAAGCAAAAGTTTATTTAGAAAGTCACAGAGGTAGGAAAAGTGAGCCAGCTAAGCTGCACGGGCTCAGGGAACAAGTTACAGAGGCAAAAGAAGGGCCCCCTGGGCTTAGGAGAGAGGGAGAGGCAAGGAGAACGCACCTGGAGGAAGGGGGCGGGGAAAGGCGCCAGGGCACTCGATAGAGCCGCACTCAGTAGTGTGTCGCAGAAAACTAGTCCAATAGGACTGTGAGGACTGATGTGGGGGAGAGCAGAGCGTAAGTGGGCAGAGTAAAGAGACAGCAAAATAAGATGACTACAGATGAAGAACATGTTCCCACACTTCCACATTAAAAAAAAAAAACCTTCCACCAACTCTTCCATTCTCTCCACCCATGCAATGTGTTCCTCCCCCGGGACTCAGGCAGGGCCATGTGACAGACTGCAACCTACACTCTGGGCAGTGGGGTCACACTGTGACAGGCGTGAAGACAGCGCTGCTCTCTCCCTCAGCACTCTCCCCTCCTGCTCCGGACAGCACCGAGCCAGGCTCAAGGTGGTGACCAGTAAGTCTGCATCTGCTGGCCAAACCCTGCCCTACGCTCCAGACCACCCCTCCAGATGCCTGTCAGTGCCCCACGGACACCTAGGAGTGGACTCCTCCCCACCCCTGCAGGCACAGCGCCATCACTCACTCCAGCGTCCCAGAGCCCTTCCATGCCCTCACCCTCCACAGGCAAGGGGTCACGTCTTCCCTAGATGTGACCCAATCTACCTCCTTCACTACCAACGCAACAGCAGCCCTTCACCACCTCTTCGCAAGACATGTCCACCAACTGGCCTTCCTCCCCGCGTCCAGCCCCCACACAGCAGCCACAGCAGGCCAGGGCAGGGAAGGAAGCAGTCTGGGACAAGAGGAAAATTCCATTTTAGACATGGGTCCTGAGGCTGCAGGGAAACTGGTCCTGCCCCTGGAGCTTACAACCCAGTCAGAGGAAGAGAAGCAAACATTCACTAACAAGAAAGCAAGTTCATGGGCAAAGGAACATGGTACTTCCTTCAACAGTGACAGGATATAATTATACCTGTTTTCAGAAGATAAGTCTGGTGACGGCGTGAAGGATGAAATGATGGAAGAAAAGAACAGGACTGGATTTATTCATTCCACCAATTCCTTCCTACTCCAACACACAGTATAACACTCCTGCCAGATCCAAAAGGTACTTTCCTGTTTTAAATGTTCCTTACCTCTCTGCTGCTTCTGACATTAAAAAAAAATAGTAATACCCCACTGTCCTCATAGTCTTAAGGCCTGCTAACCATGGCACCAACCTATTCTATTTCATCTGCCTCTGCCCTTTTTTTTTTAAGTAAAAACCATGAAACACTAAAGAAAATTTGGGCGTAAAATATCACCCACGAATGCACTACGTTAATATAGCTGTTTTGGGATTTTTATATAGTCTAGTTGTTCTCTTTCTGCATACAGTTTTACCCAGTTCTAATCAAGTATGTATGATATTTTATATTCTGCTGTCCATGTTGGTGTAATCGCCTGTTTCTGACATCTTGTAGTCCCTCTCCGGGCAACAGGGTTCATTGCTGGGTCCTGTGAAATTCTTTCTCTACATACTCACGCAGGAAACTTACCCTTCACCTGGATCCAATTACTCTACGCATACAGATGGCTTCTGTTAGCTGCATCTCTAAGTCCTGACCTTCCAAGTCAGCTGTTTAGAGACATTACTGAAAACATTTCAATGGATATTGCTCATTACTACTCTGCATCCCCTCATTTCTTCCACGTTCACTATTACTGTCACATCTCAAGCCAAACACAGGTCTAGCCCCCTAAACCCATTCCTTTTGCTATATTTCATGTCTCCGTAAAGGCACAGCACAGGTTCTCCCTTTTTCCTCTGGCTGGGACACCATCTAGACTAGAAGACAACGCATTATGGAAACAAGCACAATCTGACGCTTTCCTTCCAGCGGGTAAAAAGGGAAGTGGAGAAGGTTCTTCTGAGCAAGTGTTGATGTGTGACAAGGCAACCAACAGCGGCCACTAGCATTTCCTGATGGTGGGGAGAGGCTGGGCACTGACTCCCTGGACAGTGCAGGACACGGGTCACCCAATCTAGTATCACAGCATCAAACACTGGAGGGCACCGTGCAATCGGACCACTGCTCTGCAGTTTCTCAGCCGAGTGCCCAAGGACAACTTCAGTACCCCGGGCAGGACTGTTTTGAGCAAGAAATAAGGTGGTGAGCAAGAAAGGGTTCCTAACTCCTAGTCACCCTTCCCCCAGATTTCTCAGAACGGTGCTTAGCTCCCCAGCCCACAGTCAGCGCGCTGGTATGCATCCCAACCGCGAAACCCAGAATTACAACATCTTCCTGCTTCCCCGCTTTCAACTTCTTCTCTGTAAAACTGTCCTACATACAGCAGTAATTAATAAGTCTACTCTTCCAGTCCTACTCAAGCTTTAATATCTGCCACATTTCCTACCCCAAAGCTCTAAAAACAGGCATTTCTGCTTTCCCTAAACCAATATAGTAGCTAAACAAGAGAGTACTGACAATAATCCTAGAGTTAGGGAGGGGTGTGTGTAAGCCTGTGCACATGTAATGTTTGTTTTTGTGGGAGGTTTCTGGAGAGAATGGAAGAAAGACTTTGATCTCCTTGCCTCTCTCTGGACTGTCATAAATTACCAGTATTTCCTTTATTTAAACAGCTTATGAGGGCAAAAAAAATCAGTAAGACACAGATAGGCCACTTGAGTACATATAAACATGCTAATTAGAATTCTTCACAAACAGGTACTCTTAAACCCCAAAGTATGCAGCAATGAAATGTTTTTCATTCTTAAGACTGGAAATGCTTTCAAATTAAAACTTGAAAATATGGAATAGAAAGCTTTTTGCCAGCTGGGCCTGTGCTGCTTCCCACCAATTCTGGCAGTGCCTGCACGTGCATTTGTGTGCGCACCTGGCGACGGGGAGCCCTATCCTGCCTCCACCATGGGAGGCTTCAGCAGGCAGCCAGAAGACGGAGGGAGACCAAATCCGCGGGAGCCCGCGCACCATCCACATGCTGCCTCAGTGTGTGCTTCTGGCTGTGCCTGCATCCCCCACCACTAGCTCTGTCCTGCAACGCCCCCTCACAGCTCCAGCTCCCGTTACCAGGCTCCGGAAACAGTTCCTTCCTGTGCCCTGTCAGGAGTGGTAACACTGCCCCAAACCGCTCGTCCCTGGATGCGGCAACATTCCTGAGGGTTCCCTGCACCCTGGCCACCCCTTCCTGAAGCACTTACTTTGTTAAATTACATTCAGAGCCTCATCTGGGTGTGCTCTGACTTCACTAACAGTCTCTCCTCAGCCAGTCTCAGATCACACTATCCCCAGCTCGGTGACATGCACGGTAAGAAAGCCTCGTGCCTTCACGGGCAAACGATCCGCCCCGGCCTCAGCTTTCCCTGGTGTCACTCCCGTCGCTGCCAAAGCCAGTCGTCTAATGTCTCTATCCATTCATTTAAAATCTGCTTTTTAGTTCAACGGCTCTAAACGCTTTCTTAGATTTATTCAACACCGTGCTACCACAGACTGGCTTGAAAGAAATTATGTCAGCTTTTTCCTTTGTAACCTGGCAGGATACCAGGGTTCTATGTGTAATAAATACTAACTGGCTCTTACTTGGCTTCACTGAAATTCACTCTTTCTTTCCAAGATAGTGATCAACCACCAGTGAGTGAGAGAACCTGCCATCTGGAACTGTGTCACCTTGCAACCACTGATTTGAGTACTAAAGGCCTCTCAGCCCTCCCGCTCCAGAATGGTCGGAGCAGCAAAACCGCTCACATCAGCGTGCACAAGGGGTAGTCAAAGTTCTTCTCACGCAGGAAAGGAGAAAGAGAAAGAGTTAAGGGAAAAAAGCCCTAGGTAAAAGAAAAAAAGATATTCTCTGTCTCCTCTCCCTTGAACTACGTTTCATACACATCTGCAGATGACTTATTATTGGCTTCCTAAGGGTGGACAAGAACTACAAAGAAAACACCTCAGTCTGTTGCCTATTTGCCTGAGTCTAAAATGGAAAAATAAATAAAATAACACTCTGCAACCTTTGTTGTCTATTATAAAGCTAATAACTGGCTCTTAGCTACTTTAAACAAAGTTGCAATCACTCATTATGCAATGAATTCTCTAACTGATTTAAAATGTTTGGCCCACTAAGAAGAGTGTAAAACAGATGGAACATTAAAGTCTCTAATTGTGATGGTAATTCCCTGATAAGACTCCTCAACAGTGCCAATAATTAATTTACTAACATAAATTTTAAGTATGAATTCAAATTTTGGCAAAAAAATTAAAAGTAAATGGAGGTCGTCTCAGGAAGTCCTCCATTAAACATCTTCCTATTCACCCGAAAAAAGCTATTGGATGCTTCTGGTTGCAAATAAAAGACCAAATTAGAAGTGCCTTAAATAATTCAAACACGCATTAGGTCTTTGAATAAAAAATCCAGGGACAGAAGAGCCCAGCACTGGGCCAGAAACTCCAACAGTGCACCATTCTCATGGACACAAAAGGACTGCCAGGGCTCCAAAAACTGTTCCTTTCCACGACAGCATCTAAAGCACTTCCTGCTTTGAAAAGAAGGTTGGGAGAAGATGACTTTGTCCTAAGGCAGTTTTCTGTCACATACTGACAGACAGTGAGGCGCATCACTGACTTACATAAAGAGTGACATATTCCCCTGTGACTAGGCCAAAAAAATGTTAGCGAGAAGCAAGATAAATAAGCTGTTGCATAGGCTATGTGTAATAAGCACCAAGTACGAGTTCAGAGAAATTCCTGCACAAGTAGTGTAAGCCAGATTATTTGCTACAAACAGAAAAAAAGAGTCAAGCTGGGAAGGGCTTACGGTGAGAAAGCCCACCCTCACACACCCTGCAGGAACCGAGCAGGAAATGTGAATACAGCGGCCGGTTGCGAGGGAACTGTGGGGCTCTGAAGAATGTGTGGCCTCCAGTTCTTGATCTTATCACGTCCAATACCAGTATTCTACAGTAAAGCTTAAAAAGAAATTCTTTCCCTACCCTTCACACAAACACACTTGAGTCTAGCTTCAGACTCATGTAACAGAAATTATGACCTTAACCTCTTACTACGTGCCAGGTACTGTTTACAGTGCCTCAAGCACCTTACTTCACTTTTTTAAATAAAATCCTATGCATTACCGCGAGGTCCATCATTGTCTTCACGTTTACAACTGAGGGAAGTGAGCCTTAGAAATGAAAGCAATTTCCTACAAGCATGGAACTACAAGCAGGGGGATGTTGTACACGGGACTCCAATGACTGCCAGGATCTGGGGGTCACAGAAGCTGAGCACACTGACAAAATGAGCGTTCTTGCCCTGGTTCCTAGAGTCACCTGGGAGGGCAGCTTCTGGTGAACAAATACGGCTTAATGGCCAGCTATTTCCTAAAGCAACCACGTTCACCTGACTTTTCTCAGCCATCTCTGCCTGATTTCCACACAGAAAATACATATTAAAAAAAAGCAGCACTAAAGCTCAGGGCTTAAACATTTCTGTAGAGGGTGAGAATTAATTAGTAACATAATTCTAAGATGTGCCAAATTCTTCAGATCTTAAAACAAGCCTCCCAAAATCTACAATGAATGCTGTTCCCTCACATGGCACCGTGAACTTGTGAGAGTACGGAGAGAAAGAGAATGGGTCACTAGTGCAAACATCATTTCCCTACCTCTGTGTAAAAGACCTGAGAATAGCAGATACCTGATATAAAAAAAGTCTGTCCTGGAGCACTTTATAACATATAAGACGGTATGATAAAGAACAGCATCCACAGACTCGCTGCTCTTACTGTTCCACTTCGTCCTAATCCAGAAATTTAAAATCATTTTTAACCTACTCTGCAACAATCTTTTCTTCTATTTGTTTAATGTCTTTCTCTTTTCCAAAGTAAGCTCCTGGATCTCAGCACTTGGTACTCTGGCATAAAAAGATGAACAACAAACATTTGCTGAGTTAGATAAGAGTTCTGTTGTTCTATTAGTTTCTGCAGTGATACATTCCAGTCATATAAGATGTTCTGAGATATAAAGCACACTGATAGGAGTGAGCTCTTCAAATTCTTTCTCTTTGACCCCTGGCCAGGCATCAGTTGGTTAGAGCATCATCCCTATACACCCAGGCTGTGGGTTCGATCCCCAGTCAGGTCACATACAAAAATCAACCAATGAATGCATAAATAAGTGGAACAACAAATTGATGTTTGTCTTCCTCTCTCCCTCTGCCCACCTTCCTCTCTCTCTTTCTCTAAAATCAATAAATTAAAAAACAATTTTAATTTCTCTTCTATTCAGCTTTAACAGGTGAGTTTTACAATAAACAAGTAAAAGATCAATTTGTTACTACCATCCATCTTCCACATAGTAAAATAATGTGAAATCAAATTGTATCTTTCCTTACATATGCCAGTTGCTACATTTACCTTTACTCATTATTCTGTTTTACATTATTAAGTAATGGAAAAAATCTTCTAGAACTTTCCCTGTCAAGCAGAAACCCCAAACAGTTCTGTATTAGATAACTAGGTCCAAGCCGTACCAGCATTCATATCTTTAAACTTCTGCTTTAGCTCAGCAGGAGTAAGACGATACTGATCAAGACCGTCGTTCCAATAAATTCGGTCCAGGACTTGAAGATCTCCTCCAATCAGCCAATCTCCTTGTTCCATAACCATCTAATAGGAAGAAAAAGAAAATGATTGTTTCAACAGAAACCAAGGAAACATAAATGAGAAGGGTTCTCTCATACAAGCTAACTACAGCTGTACACTTTTTCTTTCACCCCAAGGTCAATGGGAAATCTGTTTAGCTTAACAACCGAACAAAGACCGGAAATGATACAGAATTAGAATATATTTATAATTTCTCAAAGGACTTGTGAAACAACTATTACATTTACCAAAAAAAAAAAAAGACAAACAAAACCAACATGAATAATTATGATTTTTTAAGTAACAAAAACATTCTTTCCATTGTTGTTGTATGTTGATTAACAGAAAGTCACCTTAAATTTCTTACAACGTCTCTCGTCCTCTCTCCCTGAATCTGGGAAGAGGAGATATTATTCTCTAGGATGTATCCGCCCTCACAGAGCAGCTCAAGCTCACCCTTTCCCCACGACTGCTTCGGCTTATGTGCTAACAGTGTACCTAAACTGCCGCAGTCACTTCCTACCGGTCTTCCTCACTAGAAGGTCCACCCTCCATCCATCAAACAACTCATTAGATAAATATTTACTGAGTAACTGCTATGTGCCAGGGCCTACAGTAGGTATTGGAAAATGTAGGAAAAAACAAGAGAGAAAAAGATCTTTCTCTAATGGCGCTTACGTTACAGCAGGGTGGACAGGAGAGAAACCAGAGCATTATCAGCTGGTACCGAATGTTACAGAGAAAATAATCAGGGCCATGGAACACCGCGCCCAGGGCGCGCAGGGAGTAAATTTAAGGAAGAGGAGGCAGTGAAGGCCTGTTCGAGGAGGGCGCCATTTAACCTGAAATGATAAAAGGAGCCAGTCATGGAGGGAAAGTATTTTAGGCAGAGGGGCAGCAAGTACGAAGTCCTGGAGCAGCACGAAGCTTTAGTCTTTGAACAGAAAGAAGTGAATGTGGCTAGAAGATCAGAAAGGGTTAAACAAGGACAGGAGCAGAGGCACAGAAGAGAGAGGAGGAGTAAGACCCGGGCCGGATCACGCAAGGCCACAGCCAGGCATTTGGCTTTTATTCTCATTACAATGAGCAGCTTACTGGAGAGTTTTAAAGAGTACAGTGATACGCTCAGATGTGTACTTTTAGACGACTCACTCTGGCTGCTCTGAGGAGAATGGAGGGTAGTGGGTAAGAGATGAAGCAGGGTTCCAGCCAGGAGAGGATTGCAAGAGTCTAGCCTGATAACTAGACAGCTTGGACGGTCCTGGTGGGAGTGGAGGTGGAGCGTGGACATCCTGCACAAGACAACGAGGCTAAGAGGTCCTCAAAGTCCTACTTGGTAATCCTCTCATGCTCCAAACCTGCCCGTGACCTCTTCATTCCCAGTCAGCATGCAGCGTAGTAAAAGGAACACAAAAGACCTGGGACAAACTCTAGTGCTGACTCCCAACGGGTGTCTCTGCAGCTCTGGGCAAGTGGAACCCACACTAAGATTCTTCAGTATAAAGAAAAACACTTTGTCTACCTCCAAGGGTCCCTGTAAAGACCAAAATGCTGAAATATGGTTTGAAAAGCATAACTACATGTAAATTGGTATTATGAGTGAACAAAGTCTTTACATTTTAGGGTAGAGTGGTAAGCCCACCATCTTTCCAAGGCCGCTTCTCCCACTCAACAACCAGCTATTTCTGAAAGACACCCAATCTCTGCTCCTCCTGCTCTGGAAGCCTGGAGCACTGTAGTTCTTACAGCGCCCTCCTCCGCGAATCTTCCTGGTGCCTCAGGCAGCAACCAGGTACCCACTAATACAAAGAAGTCCTACAGATCACTCTTTGAAAAACGGGACAAAATATAAGCAGCGCTGACATTTGTTGAGTGATTAAAAAATAAATGTCTCTTCCACCAAATTCACATGAAGAGTACCCTGTAGTGATACAGGCTACAGAGTAGGTACATGAAGCTCCACATATACCAATAATTACTGTCTGCTACGATTACGGAAGACGGATGGCTTTGATGCCCAAAGAGATCTGAACTGAAATCAGACCCTCCTCCCACTTCTTAGCTGCATAATTTTGGTTTAGCATTTATCCCCTGTAAGCCCCACTTTCTCCATGTATGATGCACATGCCACCCATTGCACGGGTTTGCTATGTGGTTCGAAGAATTTACATGAGCATGTTTTAGAGACTAAGTTTACCTGTTATTAATAACAATAGGATTTTAATGTTGAAGGAATGCCTGACACCATCACGAGCTCAACCTCTTTATTTTCTAAGAAAATATATCCCCTATTTTAAGAAGGTTATGACTTTTTTGTCCTTCATGAGACAACAAAATGAGATTTAGCACATTGCCATGATCTAAAAATGTTACAGAAATTTTCTAGATAAAGCTACTACAATTTCACTTCATTTCTTTTAATGCTCAAAGTGTACTTTAAAACACCTAACAACGGACAGAGATTTGACTTCAATGATAACATTTCACATATAATACATAAAACACATGAGGCACTCTGGGGAGACTATTTATATTTCACTGCTTTCATACCAGAAACCCAATGTTCAGTTAGAAACCCAGACCAAATAAACCCCCTGCCGAGGGCTCCCACAGCACCTGACCTCACGTCCTAGTTTAAGCACACGAGTGATCAGTATCTGCTCCACCACCGAAGGTAAGAGCTCCAAGGTGCAAAGCCTGCGCTTGCCATGCCCATCACCCTGCATCCCCAGCACCAGCATCGAGCTCAGTGCCCAGTGCCCAGGGTACAGCAGACGCTTAAACGGTTGTAGAACAAATATTTATCTGGATCAAATGACAACACCAAATGCTCATCACACTGATCTAAGGTCCAGTCTGGATTCTGCAAAATATTAACAGTTCCAATGGAACAGTCCAAAGGTAACGCCCACATTTTCAGCATGGACATTATCTGTAAATCGAGATAAAATGCAGCGACGTTTGTACACGACCTTGATGTAGGGGTGGCTCTTGCACGTCGTTCCCCATTGTCGGGCACAACGCTCCTCCTTCCTGTGCTCAAAAAACTCCGGGTTGCGAAGAATAGCCACGCGGCGGCCCTCGTATATCAGAGCGAAGGCCGTGCAGCCGTCCAGCCTCTCTTTATCTTCCCGAGTAGCGGACAGAACTATAGGCACTGACAAGTTAATGACGCCCCCTGCAGGGCACAAAAGAACACACAGTTTGGGTTACTCAACAGGCCTCACACACCCACCTTTCACTTCAGGGGACAGGGACGGCATTCAGTTGGTGCCTGGCACAGAAAATCAGGAGACAGAACAAGCAACCGAGGTTAAAAAAACAGCAAATATTAAGAAAATCAACACTGTGTGTAGCAATCCGCACAACAATTCATGAAACTGTGTTTTGGGGCAAAACTATGGTATAGAATCACAGAAGGAAAACTGTTTAACAAGGAAAAATCAACTAGTTAAGCCTAACATCACCACAAACATACTGAACACCTCCAATATATGAATAAGACAAAGAACTACAGTTCAGGAATTTTTCAGGAAAACTTTAAATCCTTGCTGATAATTACCTTCTGAGTGGCAAATTGATTAAGTATACTTGAGTATACTTGGATATCCTTAAGACAGGAAGACAAAAACACCTAAAAAGTTTTTTGTTTCTTGGTTTTTAATCAGTATTGAACCAATGTCAGCTATCACTGGCCAAGAAACAAAGGCAATAAGTAATCAATGCTCCTTTTAAACCAAACTATGTTCCACCGAGACGCAAGGCACATTCTCACTTCCCAGCCTCGCAGGCTCTAAGTTTTTTTTCCTACTCATAATGCACAGATTAGAAAAATAAAATGCACTTTTAAATTCCTATGCGGCTCTTATTTACATACCAAATAGAAACCATATTTTTGGGGGGAATCATGGCATAACTTCTTTGATAGCTGCTTGGCTATTTTAAAATTACCACCACTGGGTACAGTTCAATGTAGAGAACAGTAGGTAGTTGTGCACCAAATCCATGACTAAATTATTACCCAGGATGTAGTCCACAAAGACGCTACCATGAGTCCCAAAGAAGAAAATCAAAAAGCAGTATTTAATCTTTATGTTCTTGTGATAAAATTTCTTGAGAAGAATGATTAGAAATTACATTTTCTAATATGTATTTCACTCCCGGTTTTAAAAAGTCATAATACAGAAGGATGTGGTAGCAATTTAGTAGGGTTCTGTGACAATATTTTCTTTAAGGTGGTAAATTAATCCTACTAACAGCATACAAAGTTTAAGGTAGCTAGATTGGAATTACAATATACTGAACATCAATTTATTTGGCACTTTTTTTTAGTGCTTTAAAAGAATAGAAAGAACCATCCTTTTAACCACCTATTTCAGGACTCCTTAACTGGACTCCCTGACTCCCTATCAGAATGCCTGGCTTAAGAAAGCATGGGCTTCAGTAGAGAAAACTGCGAGAACATGTGCACTTTTCCAGGAGACAAAAATGATCAGGTGGAAATGCACAGGGAAACTATTTGCTTTTGAAAGTCACTTTCGCTCCTGGGGTTTTCCTTCTCCCCCTGCAATAAGTCACAATTGGGGAAACCAAAAGTGGAACACGGATCTCACTATCCACGTAAAATGTCTAGTATTGCTATAACTTCAGTCTTAAAATGCTACCTTCATTAAAACGGTACCACTACGCTATACAAATCGTGATGAGTCGCCGCAACTGTGCAATATCTCTCCCACGCTCAATGTAGTATCGAGTGAAAAATGTCTTACCATCCAGAAGACAATCAAAATGAAGACACTGCAAGTACTCCCTCTCTCTCATAAAGCCATTCAGTGGGGTGGCCCAACCTTCTGCCAAAACCTGCACCCACTGCATATCCACCTAGTAAATGAGAAAGGAAAATTTTCCTTGTGATGTACTTGCCACGTACTTGAACAAGAGTACTAATGGTCTTAGGAATTTAATTTTGAAAGTGATGGAAACATCTCAAGAACGATTACAGATCAAACAAATCTAACAAAGAATAAGGACACTAGAAAAATACACATTTCTCCTAATAAGTTTAAATAACATTAGGCTTCCAAGCATTTCCAATAAGGACAGTATCTCCCAAACTAGTGGTTCTCCAACATTCATATGCATAAGAAACTACTGGAAGACTTATAATGAAGACTGTTCCACCTCCCACTTTCTGATTCAGTCAGTTTGCTGTAGTTTGCTCCAAGAATTTATATTTTGAACAAGTTCTCAAAACATGCTAACAATGATGGTCTGAAAACTACACTCTGACAACCACTGTCCTGAACTAAACTTCAGTTAAAAATACCAAAACCAGTCCCTCCCCAATGACAGAGTACCCTTCATTTACAAAGACTGTACTTGAACTTTAAGATGTCTACTATATCCCATTAGAATGTTAAAGAAATGACGGATCTATGGATCATAAATGAAAGTGGGATATACTCATCTCTAACCAGGTATCGTATACACATAACAGTGGTTCCCAAATGAGAAAAGATGAAGCACCTGACCAAGTGGTATGCAGTAAAATGCTGCTTACTATTTATTTCCAAAGAGGTTGGCCAACGTGTGCCACTGAAAAATCAAATTCCTCTTTTTCAATTCACAGGGAAAATTATATTCATGCACCTAACTGTTTCATGTAGAGTTTTCATTTTAGCTTTTTCTTACACCTTTGAACATAGCCACTATTTGTCTATATTAGAATCCAATTCAAGATGGTATCTATTATGAACTGAATGTTTGCGTCTCCCCGAAAATCACGTCCAAGTCCTAAGCCCCAGTGTGAGTGTATTTGGAGGTCGGGCCTATGAGGAACTGGTAATGGTTAAATGAGGTCATACTGGTGGGTCCTAATTCAACAGGTTGGCTCCCTAATAAGAAGAGGAAGAGACACCAGAGCTCCCTCTCTCTACCCTGTGAGGACACAGTGGAAAGGCGGATGTCCTCACACCAGGAGAGCCGCACCAGAAACCAAGTCAGCAGCACCTCGATCTTGGTCTTTCCAACCTCCAGAACTGTGACAAACTAAATTTCTGCTGTTTACGCCATTTAGTCTGTGGTATTTGCTATGGCAGCCCAAGCTAATAACGTTACCTGACTTACCATGAAGTTTTTAATTCACTATTTTTCATACTGCTGTTGCAAAGAACAAACCGCTGTATTGAAGGAAAGTTCACACTAAAAAAAGGCTACTGACTTTGAGTTGTCAAATCTGACTGACCTGGATTCATATTCATTCATTGTCGTTCTTCTTCCAGTCCAGGTTCTCATCCCTGCCCGTTTTTAGAGTGTACCTAACGATGACTTAAAATTCTCTAAGATTTGCAAGATAAATTATAATTTCCACTGTCATCATATCTAGTTGAAGCTGTTTTTGATTGGGAAAATACCTAATGATATCATCATTAAAGCTAAGATATACAACAGAAATATTCTTAATAATATAAGGAAGGCAGAGTCAGAGTTTTGGCACAGGAATAAAAAAATATGTTTAAAGCAAAAAAAAAAGGTTCATTTTTAAATTAATTATTAATTTTCAATTAATTATTACAGATTAGTATTTCTCAATCTTTAGAACCCAGGTGTTCTGATGAGCCTAAAAATCTTGTACCATCTTTGTTCTTTGATATTTAAAAATAAATAAATGTTATGACTAAAAGAAAATAAACCCATGGTATTTTGGGAATATGGTTTTACAAAGCAGACACATTTCCTACCCTGGAAATTGTGATACACACCACAGCTAACCACGCCCTCAAACACAACTACAAAACTACGACTTTTACAGACTACCAACTGAATGTAAAGCTAAGTTATTTGTTATGAAAAGCAACAAAGCACTTACTTTATTAATTTTCAATGCTGGTAATGTTTCTGCATCTGTTTTTGCCAAATGAAGTTTATTTTCTGGCACATACAGTTCTTTTACTTCATACGAGGCATCGACAGGTACAATATCCTATACAAAAAGAAAAGTATAATTAAACACTTGATTCAACAATGTATAGTTCTTCAAAAGGTATCTTAATTAAGAAAATTAAAATTTCAAAATAAGACTTAAAAAAGAAGTATAAAAGAGGGACTTGAATGCTGTCCCTGCCCAATTTTCCAAATGTCAGCTGGCCTACTTTCAAGCAGATAGAATCCCCCATATAAGAAGTCATTACACATAATTTCGCATTACCTAGTGAGAAAGAAATTCCTAGAATGTACCATATATGTCTAAATCAGGCAACTGCAGAGAAGACATCACCTTGAAGAGGTAATGATAAAAAGAATTTGGAAACAAGCTCCCCCGCCAAAAAAAAACCACTCTAAACATAATCATTATCTTTAGCATGTGATGAAACCATGTCACCTAAGCCACCTTTTCAGTGATGCAACGCAGCGCTCCAGAGCACGCCAGCTGCCCCCCCAACACTGCAGGTTTGAGAACAGCACTTTGGATCCCATATGAAATGTAGTCCAGAATTTCATGCAAACTGCAAGTACTCACATAACATTGGGACAGGGCGCATCCTCATTTAGCCCTCAAGAATCTATTTGTAATTACCACAACACAGGCGCTCACACGCCGCTCATCGGGGAACTGTTACAAGGCTTGCTTGCAATTTGTCATACTCCTAGAACTAATTACTAAGTGTATTTAATTACTTTAAATTTTTAAAGCCAAATCTATTAAGTAATCTCGATAAGCATATAAAACTGGCACTGATTAACAGTGTTTCATACATGTATCCATCCAAGCAATACTTTGTTATTCAAAATAAAGTAATTCTCAAGAGAATAAGAATCGACAAGCCACAAATTAGGACAAAATGTTTGCAAAATGCCTATCTAAAGAAAACTGTTATCCAAAATATACAAAGAACTCTTAAAACTCAACAATAAGAAAACCCAATTATAAAATGGGCCAAAGATCAGAGTA
Organism: Micronycteris hirsuta; assembly: GCA_004026765.1. NCBI lineage: Eukaryota > Metazoa > Chordata > Mammalia > Chiroptera > Phyllostomidae > Micronycteris > Micronycteris hirsuta. The sequence goes on from PVJI01002129.1 coordinate 105,143, forward strand.
AATACCTCACCAAAAAAGATAGACAGATAACAAATAAGCATACAGAACAACACCCTACATCATATGTAATCACGGAAATGCAATTTAAAACCACTACAGACCTATTAGAATGGTCAAAATCCAAAAACAATGACAATACCCAAAACTATGAAAATACAGAGCAACAGAAACTCTCACTCATTGTTGGTGGGAATGCAACATGGTGCAGAAACTTTGTAAGACAATTTGGTGGTTCCTCACAAAACTAAATAAACTCTTACCATACAATCCAGCAATCATGCTCCTTGGTATTTACCAAAATAAGTTGAAAGCTTATGTTCACACAAAAACCTGCACACAGATATTGATAGCAGCCTTATTTATATTTGTCAAAACTTGAAACAACTGGGAAGCCCTTCAGCAGATGAATGAATAAACTGTGGTGCATCTAGACAATGGGATACTATGCAACACAGAGAAGAACTGAGCTAGGAAGACATGAAAAGACATGTTGAAAAAAGAAGCCAATCTGAAAAGGCTACATACTATATAATTCTATCTACATGATATTCTGGAAAAGGCAAAACTATGAAGATAGTAAAAAAGCAATGGTTGCCAGGGTTGGGGGTGAGGGTGGAGTGGGGGTGTGAGGAGGGAGGGGAGGGGAAGGGAGGGAGGAGGGAGGGAGGGATGAATAGACAGAGTACTGAGGATTTTCCAGGGCAATAAAACTATTCTGTATGATACTATAATGGTGGATATATTTGTCAAAAACCCAGAGAATGTACAATCCTGATGTAAATTATAAATTGTGGGTGACAGCCCTGGCTGGTGTAGCTCAGTGGATTGAGCACAGGCTGTGAACCAAAGAGTTACCAGTTCGATTCCCAGTCAGGGCACATGCCTGGGTTACAGGCCAGGTCCCCAGGGGGGCCACATGAGATGCAACCACACATTGATGTTTCTCCCCATCTCTTTCTCCCTCCATTCCCTTCTGTCTAAAAATAAATACATAAAATCTTAAAAAAATAAAAATAAATCGTGGGTGACAAAGATGTGTCAATGAGGTCCATCAACGGTAGCCAACGTGCCAGTCTGGTGACGGACGTTGACAGTAGGAGAGGTGTGCATGGTGGGGAGGGGAGCAGGGCACGTGTGGAACTCATTCTCCGTACTTCCCACTCAGCTGTGCTGTAAACCTAAAACTGCTCCATGAAGTCCAGTAAAAAAAATACAAAACAGTAACAAAAAAAGGTTACTCAAAATAAATGTTAATGAACCAGGTTTTTAAGGACACTCCCTACCATTTTTCCTGAGGAGTAAGTTTGGGAAGAAACTTCAACTTATACTTGGTCTTACATTAATATTTTCAGTAGAGAAAAAAAGCAGAGCCAGGCAAGTATATCAAAGCTAGATGACCTGTGAAAGGTGTGGTGTCATCACTCAAGTAGTCCCTGTGGCTCTGAGAACTTAGAAACAATTACTCCACATTTCTCCAACTCTGTTCCCTCAGAGGAGGAACAAGAGAGACAGTCCGGCACTGGCTAAATCATGTGCCAAAAACAGGTTCGGCTACTGGTAAACGCAAGGCCTCTGATGTTTCTCATCCTAAACCCAAGAATCAATAAGGAGAATAAACATGAAGGAAAAGAAAAAGAAAAGAAATAATAAAATTAAAAGACAGGCAAGAAGTAAGGAAACACTGCTTGCTGCCCCACCCAGGTCAGCCAGCTAGGTTGCTCCGGGAGCACAGATACGAAGGGCGCTTTCTGGAGGCCCCTCGGTGGCCCCCGGGGGCCCGCGCCACTGCTCACAGGAGGAAAGCGGGAAAGTATGTGTGTGAAGCCCAAATCCCGCACGGCACAGGACACTTCATAAACCTTCCAGACCGTCTTTTGCAATTACCCAAAATGGGCAGTCACCCACAGCTGCAGTATTTGTTGTCTTTACTGACGGTAGAGACGACATCGGGGCATTGGAGAACATGGTGAAGGAAGACGGACAGCTTCCACCAGCTCTGTCCTCTCTTCGTGGATAGAAATGCTCCACAGCTTTGTATGAATGAAGCAGATTATCTCCATGAACCCAAGCTAAAGAGGACATGCCTTAAATTTGCTGGGGGTGGGGGGATGTCAAAGAAGTGGTAAGTAAATATACCGAATTTATACTTGATTTCACTGTGCACGTGAAGAGAAAATCACATATAAAAAAGACTCTATATCTAACAAGAGAAATAGATTAACGTAACACAGCCCATTTTATGCCTTCTAACTCCAGGAACTATTTTAATACATTATATTTAATACATTAATACATGTGTTTTCATACATTTAATACACTTTTAAAGTAGAAAATGGCAGTAAAGAGAATGAGGAAATGAGAAAAACAAATCACCCCATATACAGTTATTATCATTTTTGTATATTCCCTTCCAACTGTTTTTCACCTGCAGGCACATTACAGGGAAATTAATAGTTTCAGCAGTCTGTACAAAGCTTATTACTTCATCAACTAGAAAATAAAAATTCAGAATCAAGTTTTCCTGGAACGATAATGTAATGTGCATTAAGTGAACTGCACACACACACCCTGTATGTTCAATTAGCTTCTTGGATCTGTAAAGCTGACTTAGACATTTTTCCAGCTGCAAAATAAAGAATTAAAATTCTCCAGACAAAACGTCTGACATTCATGAGGACTTCTGTGAGAAAGGGTATGACAAAACAGACTTAAACTTAAATATGCACATTAATCACAAAACTTCAGGGACCCACCATCAACTCCACCTACGAAGGTAGAAGAAACCATTTGCTTTTACAGACAAGGACACTGAGGCTCGGGAGAATGGTTATTAACTCGTCCTACATCCCTACTACACTGTCTTCCACTGCAGTTAACACACAATAAATACTCCATAAACAGTAATTACAGTTTGCTTGCTGCACGCCAGGAACATTTCTAAGCACTCGACACATTAACTCATAGTCACCAGTGCAATCCTGAGGCAGGCAGGCACTATGCTTGTTTCCCAGTTCCAGAGGACAGAAGTGAAGGCACAGATAGTAGGTTATTTTCCAAGGGGTACAGTTAATTGGTAAGTATTGGAACTGAGATCTCAATACTATTCTCCTCCAAAAACCAAAACCAAAAAAAACCCTTTACTGTTTCTCCTGTGAAAACTAAGTTATGAAACATTTTGTCACATAAGTTGTTCTTAGTTTATTTTCAAGAGTTTATTAAACATTTACAATTCCCAGGGTTTCTAGTCAGCATGTGATATTTCTATGTTGATAAAGTTCTTGACAAAAAGTCAAGATACTCAACACTTCAGTTGGGCCTAAGCATTTCCATGTGAACGATTTTCAACCAGCATTTTGAAATCCCATCAATTTTCACCACTCCGGACTTCTTAGAAATTCAAAACCAGAACCCAGTCTGGGGACAAATGACACAGGGACTCCAGGGAAGAGAAGAATTTCATTCTCAACTTCAATGATATGACAACTCTGCATAAAGCGTTTTTTGCCAACTCTGAAACCTGCATTAGAATACCTTTCTTACGTCGTGCTGGGGGCTGACTACTCTTTCCCTCCCCTACATTCACCACTGATAACAGTCAACGAGCTAGACGGTCAGAGGACAGCATCCAACAAACTAATCTTTTGATCTTTGCTGGATGCAAGGTTATATTTAGCTGGTTTCCTAAAGCAGCACCAGTAGAGTCAGCTCACAAACACTGATGGCGAGTAGCAGCAGCGCTCTGCTCCCTGCAACGCCCCCCGTGGCGGGGTCAGTGCCCCTGCCTCCGCCCCGCAGTCACCCCTTCCCAGAACCCACGGCATGGGAGGGTGCACCCAGTACGTGATCAACTCCCTCTGAGGAGCCGTTCAAAGCAGGCACTGGGAACTAACCAATGTTTCCACACACTGTGTGTAGAGTTTCCTTCCAACCACACCCAGAGTTAAAAAAACAAAGGTATGAACAGTGTGAGCAAATCTAAATGTCTCCAAGAGAATTACTTTGAGCAGGAAAGGGTAGCATTTATGCTAATTTATACTATTAGCCCAACCAAATTATTTTTTAATGTTTTGTGTGCTAATAAAGCCATAGCCTTAGCATGAACACATTTTTAGCAATGTCCAGCTTTGGATGTATAGATGCTGTAATGACTTTGTTTTCAAGAGAGAGAAAATTTTTTCCTATTTCTGAGTCAAAATAATTTTTCATTACCAGCATTTCACAAAATTCTTCCTTTTTCAAAATTCACACCCAGCAATATTTTAAAATGAATTTTTGCCTCACAACTTAGATACCAAATACTTCTGATAACCAATGCCAAAATAAAAGTTCCAAAGGTTTCTCTCTTCTAAACAGATTCATAAAGTGAATATTTTTGCAATTAACACAAAGATTAACAGCATGAATCAAGACTAACATGGAACATTTGCTCAGAGAAAGCAAGTTCTAAGCAGAGTCTAAGTAGAGAGAAGAGAACTACCAGGAATACAAAAAAAATTTTTTTAATGCAGATACAGCCAGTTTCTGGCACATTCTAGTGGCAACAGATCTCCTTAGTTTCCAAAACCACTACTAAACTTCTAATAGGAGCAAAACCACCTCAGAGCGAGACAAGGTACCTGGACAACAGAACATGACGTCCCTGCTGCAACGAGCTTCCCATTTGGGGAGGATTCATTAGGACTTCCAGAGACACAGTCAGCTATTCAAAAACAGTATGTTCTTCTTCAAACTGTACATATAAAACCTTTATTTCAGGGAATTTACTTTAAAACAAAAACAGAGCATAAGCCAGGCCAGGAGCAAGTGTTTACATAGCTAAACCCCTTATCTGATCTTCAGCGCTCCACAGTCACTCAGCATTTCAGGGTGAAGGGGGTCCGGGGCGACCCTAGGAGTCCCCTTGACTAGGGGGTCAGGAAACAATTCACGTGCTCCAATGAGGTGGGTTAGATATTATGAATGCGTAAATATTAACTTAAAAATGGAACATGAGTATTCAAAATGTGTTTTGCTTGACTAAATGCAATCTAAGATCTAACATGGGCTGTATCCACATCTTTACTCAAAGAGACAATTGTTGGTTTTTCTCTGGCAACTGGAAGGCCAAAAAACAATATTCACTATATTCACTACCTGAAAATACATAGTAGCTCTTGTCCTCTCTTTTCAATCTTCCTAAACAACTCTGAACATGTTAATAAACAGTGATGCCATATTTTAAGTTTTAAGTATTTTGTGTAATTTTTTCTTCAGCCAAATCTGCTCCACAGATTTAAACATTAGAGCTCATGCATAGTTTTAGGTACATATTAAATTTCTATTCCCTAAACTACATGCATCCAAAGCATGAACACCAAACAACATTCTGGCAACACTTTTAAACAGAGCTGCAAAGTCTGGTTTTTTATGTGCAGAATAAAATCCATTTAGAGCTCTAACCCACCATTTTATAAAAAGATAAACCTTTAAAAAATTTATAGCAATAGTAAACCTAGAGTTCCTGGTAGGTTTAAAACAGTATTTAAAATATCACTTTAGATTAAAACGAACAGTAAGAAGCCCTGCTTCCTCATGTCATAACGCACCAAGTTAGAACACAATCCTAGCAGGCCATCTAGTGACCACTCGGGGGTTAGGAAAAAAGTTTTCATCCAAAATCCTCAGTATTTTTCAGTGTCTTCCATTTTCTTGAATAAATATATGCCACCTGAAGCACATGAACAAATAAACATGCTCTGACAATATACAGAGAAATTCAGTTTTTCTGTGAATGACCACATTAACCTATCCCGTGATATCACACTGGCCAGAAAGAGAGAAAGTAAGACAATCCAGAAATGATGGAGGATATTAGGCTAACCAAAATACCCATCCTCCTAAAACACCCATCCATCGCACAGCACACTGAAAACATCTTTTTCTTGGACAGTGAAACCAATGCCATTTCTCAGTAAAGAAGATTAACAAAACAATTCCTGGCAGAATTCATTTCAGAAGAATTTCTGCAAAGCAATACCAAACAACAGATAGAAAAACTTCCATTTACTATCACTGAGAAAGCACTTCTCAGACACCTGCATTCTCTTTAAGTCCCAAAACATACTACTTGCTTTGCTTTTATTAAAAATGGTGGTACGGGGGGAAATATATATTTGGTCTTTATCCCCATGTCCTGGCATGGAGCTTTTTTTTTTTTTTTTTAAGATTTTATTCATTTATTTTTACAGAGAGGGGAAAGGAAGGGAAAACAGAGGCAGAGAAACATCAATGTGTGAGAGAAATCAGCTGCCTCTCACACGCCCCCCACTAGGGACCTGGTCTGCAGCTCAGGCCTGTGCCCTGACCGGGAACCAAACCTGCGACATTTCAGTTGGCAGGCTAGAGCTCAACCCACTGAGTCACACCAGCTGGGGCCTGGCACAGAGCTCTGAAAACCACTGGAAATGTCCTGAGTGGGAAGAGTGTCTTTGGTAGAATAATGAGATGGCTCAAGGCCAGCGATTTTCAACCAGTGTGAAGCAACAATGTTTAAAACATGCAATACCTGACTATTTAAGTCAAGGGCACTGACCTCTCTCTTTTCCCTTAGTTTGTCAAATAAAAAAATGACAACACAGAAACAGCCATCTAGTGTAAATGAATCAAAATTTTACCTATATTTTTGTCAGATAAACAAAAAATATAACATTTTTCGGTGTGTGCATAATTTTAGTAACTAGCTTACATGAACAATGAAATGAAAAAGACTGAACATGCCTGCTTTATGCTGAGGGGCTGAGCCCAGAAAACCAAGTCGTTAGAGGATCAGAACTTTCAGTTTTAACCCTAGATAACTGTGGGTGGGAGACTGGAGATTGAGTTTAACCACCAATGGCCAAAGACTTAATCAATCATCCCTGCAGGATAAAACCTCCATAAAAACCCCTAAAGGACAGATGCAACCGTGGCTGGTGTGGCTCAGTGCTAGCTTGTGAACCAGAGGGTCACTGGTTCGATTCCCTGTCAGGGCACACGCCTGGGTTGGGGGTCAGGTCCCCAACAGGGGGTGCTCAAGAGGCAACCATGCACTGATGTTTCTCTCCCTCTCTCTGTCCTCCCTTCCCCTCTCTAAAAATAAATAAAATCTTAAAAAAAAAAAAAAAGGGACAGATGCAGAGGCCTGGGCTGCAGCACACACTGAGGGCAGCATGCTCAGAGAGCGCACAGAAGCTCCTCGCCTCTCCCCGCCCCATCCCTTGCCCCATGCTTCTCTTCTAGTTTGCAGTTCCTGAGATGTATCCTTTATAGCAACCTGGTAATAGTCAGTAAAGTGCTGTCCCAAGTTCTGTGAGTGGAAGCTGGAGCAAGCGTCATGGAAACCCTCAAATGTGCAGTCAGCAGGGCAGAAAGGTAGGTAGCCTGGGCACCCTGTTTGCAGCTGACAGCTGAAGTAGAGGCAGTCCTGTGAGGCTGGTGGGGGCTGAGCTAACTCTGGAGAGACTGTGTCAGAACTGAAATGAACCGTTGGACACCCACTGGTGTCAGAAACAGAGAATTGGTTGGTGGGAGGAAATACCCTCAAAGTCCAACAAACTGACCCTGAAGAGGAGATCATTTAATTAGTTTGACTGTTTTAGAAATGGAGTTTTTGTTATATTGGCATAAACCCAAGTCAACTCATTAACCACTTAGATTTGGGTTTTTAGGACCTAAGTAAATCATAATTCATCTGGTAAAATGTGTCTCAGCTTCCCAAGGTAAATCAGATGACCTACAAACACTTTTCTTATTTCACACTACGTAGAACATTCCACACTAACCAAGGACAGGCACGGCGGTTTCTTTCTTTACATGGTAAACATTCTTTCCAGCCCAGAGAGTGTCGTCTTGATCTGCCCTGAAGTATTTTAGCAAGTCTTCTGAAATTAAGTTAATGAAATGCCCATTCTTCTCAATTTCTTAATTCCAAGGACACTTAGGGAGCAAATAGCCAAAAAAATGTGAAAGAGAGTTTAAAAAAATTCATATTTCAGAAATAAGCTAGAAATTGAAAGCATCTAGCTATTAAGAAAGCAGTACAGTATAAACACAAGAGTGTGGGCTTCAGAATCCATCAAACTGAGTTCAAATCCTAGTCTGCCCAACTGAGCTACCCTGGGACAAACAACTTCACCTCCCTGAACTTGTTTCCTTATCAGTAAAATGAAAATAATTGTAACTATTGTACTCCCCAGAGTTTTAATACAAATTAAACACAATAGCGCTATTGAAGCACCTAAAACAGGGCCTTGTACATGGTAAGAACTCCACTAAGGGAGTTACTGTTGATGGCTTCCACCTCTGCCGATGACATTTGCTCCTACCCACACACTTAGATTCTTACACACAACTAGGGGTAATGCAGAAGCTCTAATATTCACATCCCCATTCAAAGCACACACTATAAAGCTATGATGATTTGGTTATCCTTTCTTGCTTTAAAACACCACTGCACTCTATGCATTCAACCTCTTCACCTGCCAATCTACATTTAAACTCTACTATGTGAGCCCACATAACCCACCTTTGAAAAACCTCACAAATGCCTCTGTGATGACAATGAAGCTGAACTGCATTTGCCACCCCTGGATCGAAAAGGAGAAGAAGTCTATTATAGAAAATGCACATAATATCAAGTCCCCTTGCAATAAGGGTGCAGCAGGCAAACATACTTCTTGACCGCCAACTAACCATAAACTCGGAGCTGAATGCCAGGTATTCATTCACAGGTTCCCCAAGGGGTCTAATGTGCATTTAAGATTCAACTTGGTGGAGAAAATCAGTGGAGGACACATTCCAGAACAGAAGCAGTCATGTACACATGTATGTGTGTGTAGTCTTCCTTCAGTAGTAGTTTCAAATTCCACATCATGTTATAAAAGAAAAAAATTAATGAATTTATGTATTGTCTGCCAAACGGAGGGAGGTGGAGGAGACTCTTGGCCCAGGATCCTGTGTTGGTGCAAGGCAGGGATCTGCTGATGCACTGAGGGTGCAGACAATTCCCCCTCCAAGGCCTCCCAGGTTCAAGGACAGGTTGGCTACCATAGGGACTACCTTATGTACCTTAACTGAAAAAAATACAACAACGCCAAGTTATGAAAGTGAATAAATAAAGGCTGAATTTTATCTGTTAGGTACTTGTGTGGTAAAATTACTGGTAAAATAAAACACTACTGGCTGTAAAGTCTCCTGTGGGTCCCACTGATGGGATATTCATATGTTGCGCATACGCCTAACCTAACTAAGGGAAATCATGCGCCCACAGTGTGCCCATGTGCCCACATTGGAGCCCTATGTTTTCACACTTATTAAGAGCACGGTCTCTCGTGGAACATAAGTCGGCACGCATGGACCCACGAGTGGGGAAGCGGAATTTCCTGTGGAGAAATCAGGCTGGCATGTTCCTTAGATTTAAAATAAAACCTAGCTCTTGCTAAAAATCTCTCCCTGGGTCAAAATGACTTATGCTAATGCATGCCTAGCTTCCTCAGACCAGAGTTCAGCCCAAGCCTATATTGTCTTTCTATTTGCATATCTATCCTCTTAATGGGCTATCTTGGGCATCTACCACCTAATGTAAATATCTAGTTCATGCACAGTTAATGAAGACAATTCATATGTAAAGTGCCCCAGAACCGGCAATAAAAGGCCAGTCGACACGCGGTTCAGGGCTCTCTCCAAGATGATAATGGAGGGGACGTGTGGTCCCGGAACTTCTAGTCCATTGTAAAATTACGTCTAAAATTATTTACATGCAGCCACGGCATACGAATCCTGCTGGCCAGAATTCGCAACACCTAACAGAGATACACACAGACACAAAACTGTGAGCATGGTAAAGAACTTAAAATACACATATTCCTCCAGAGTACCGCCACTTTTTTTCACAGGACATGGTCACACAGTGGAGAGAACCAGTCCCTGATCTGCGACCTTCTCTTACCCGCTCCTGTAGCAGTTCCACAACCTGCTGGACACAGTCGTTGACATCACAGGAGTCTGTTTTCAGCACCAATTCAGGGGCCTCTGGTTTTTCATACTCAGAATCGATCCCAGTGAAACCTATAAAAGGTACCAGGTAATAAAGGAGGGTGAGAACTAAAACTAAGTGACACTTGTTTCATCAGTGCAAGTTTCTGCTATGCTGAAGTTAGTAGCCAATCTGAAAATACGGAATCTTCAATTAATGAGGATCAACTATACTTCTGACACCTTCTTTATGCCTAAACTGCCTGTGAAAACATAGGAATTAATACCCAGTGATGGAGAGCACCTCATTTCTCCACAGGAATACAGAACAAAGTACCTAAACCCCGGGCATAAAAATTGAAATTGACAAGGTTTTTTCCTCTCAATGCAGACCTGATCCCAAATCCGTTCACGAAGATCTATTTCATTCACGAAGATTATCTACAGCCACACTGCAGCGCTGCAGGCTTCTTCTGCCACCAGACTAAGTGTTGAGGCAAGACAAAGTAACTACTATTAGCTTATGCAAAACACAAATTAGGAAGGCAACTCTGTTATATCACAAAATATATTTCACAGTCAAATATAATCAATGTAGTATTAACTACTATTTACATTTCCCCACCTAACTGCCAAAAAAAAGAAAAAATATGGGTGTTTTCCAGGAATGGGCTGAGCTGAAGATATGCTATTCCCATGTTACACTTCTGACACCACCCACACCTAAGTCATGCGAGGCCTGTCTGCCTTGGAATGCTTATGTCATCCCTGGATTGAAAGGGTAAACGCAAATTTAGAATCATTACTACTAAGAGCAACGGTTCTCCAAAGAGTTCTAAATTACATACTACAAGTCTACAGCCCTCTTATTTCATTTTTTCTATTTCCTATTTTTAAGTATCACATGAAGTCCTAAATCCAGGAGGAAACCTCTGCTTTACTAATATTCTCATCAGTATTTAGTGGTGAGTCACAATAAAATAGCTGGGGGAAAACTAATTCTGGTTAAAACACTAGTTCTTGAGCTCTGATTCTCAAATGTAGCTCCACAGTGGAACCACTGGGTCCTGCTCCCGTGAGATGCTGATTCCACTGTTTGGGCACAGCCTCCGCACTGGCTTTTTAAAAGGCCCCCCAGGTAATGCTAATGTGTAGCAAAGCTTGACTGTCGGTACATTAGAAAATCTGGCTTAACATTTTAAAAGTTAAGGAACTGTCTTCCTAACTAATTTATCCCATCAGTGATTATAATTCACGTATGTTGTAAGGAAAACATTTATATTGAAGTAGAGAATAACTACCTGAGCAGTAATCATGAAAATAATCTGGGTATTAGAATGGGTGACAGAGCAACACATTTACAGTTTTGTAAATACCTGAAGACCTATAAAATCCCGAGGTTTGCTGAATGTATGCAATCTTGTCTGTCCTGAATGTTTACCATCAAGGCTCAGAAACAACGCTGATAAGGAACTTTTTAAGTGCCATCTAATGAGCAATTTTTAAAAGCAAACAACTCTACAATCAGGAGCTCTAGCACCACGGCAAACCTAAAATAAGGTGTGTGCACACGTCCACATATACACATTTTAACCTGGGGAACATTTCATCAGTGTCTAAACAGAGGAACTGAGAAACTCTCAGGAAATTAAACAAGTAACACATAGAAAACTAAACTAATACAAACACGCTCCCAGACACAGAACGCACACTGCAAGCAACTCAGGGTATTTTGAATGCAGTATTAATCATTTTTGCATCCCAAGCACCAAATTTCTAACTTGCAAATAGAAAGCGTTGATAAATGTGTGTTGAGCATCTGACGTGCACTCCCCCTTTCAAGCCATCCAACAAGCATTTGCTATGTGTTTGCCAGGTATTATGCTTTTGGGCCAGGCACTAAATTCTAATGATATAAAAAGGTTCAAAGTATTGTCCCTGCTCACAAGTAGTTTTACTCCAGCCGGGCAGAAAAGTCTACCTCCCTCAATGATCCATCTTTGCAAAAACAACAAAACCAACTACAATTAAAATAAGTAAAAGATTTAAAATAAGAAAAAGGATCCTGGACATATTTTGCTTCTCTTTGCCAAAACTTGCTTACAACAAACTGAAGTGAAAACTGGCCATCAACAGAGAGAGGGTGACAGAGAAGTTGAAGAGTTTAACTGGTTTCCCTCTCGTTGTCATAAATTATTCAGGCTATGCAGCCTGTCCGCTCTGAGTCAAGAAAGCGCCAGCTTAATCAGAGAAACTGAGTGTCCCCACGGTGGCACAACTGGTGGACACCAGCCTTGGCCACGGCATCAGGCTTCCAACAGCAGGTGGAATTTGACCCAGCTGCGAGAGCCCTCCCATGAAGAGCCCAGAAGGGCCCAGAATAACAAGCATTTTCCTTCCCATTCCACCTTTTCTTTTCAGGGCCAGAAGCTGAATGCCAAAATCTACAATTCACAGAAGTCCTGGAACTCCTGCCACAGTCCCAGGCTATCACGCTCCTATTTGAGAAGGTAAACAAAAGTTACCTGCATGAATCACTGATTTCTAAACAAGTCTGACTGAGTAATCTATCTTTGATTTTTTTTTTAAACATTGGCAGGCCCTGCTTCTGTTAATAACAGAACTAATGTCAAAGGATGTCTAGAAGATAAATAATATGATTGGTATCAAAGGCCACAGCAGGCAGGTTCTAAATGTCTCCTTCTATGTCCAAATGCTCATCATTGCTGAAACTCTTGGAGCAGACCATAAAACCTAAAAAGCAAGATGTATATATTTTGATGGATGCAGTGTTAATTCACTCTAATTCAACAACTGTACACAGAATGAATAAGCAATCATTCCAAGCACTATGCTATATATAAGAACAAGACATTGTCCTTGCTCTCAAGATGCTTATAATTCAGGCATTTTCCCCACTGGCTCTGAAACTTCCTACATTACCAAAGGAACAAAAAGCGGAAGTGGCAGCAGCTAGCCACTGATATCCCATCTAATGCTGGCACCTAATTATAGCAAGCAGGTTTCCACCAGCCCCCAAAGTCCCAACCCTCCAAAGTTCTGTCTTCTGATTAGGAGTCCAACGTGATCAGTGACAGTCACCATGTGCACACGGTGTCAGGTGCTGCTGCTAGGCCTGCGAGCCACAACCCTGGAATAAGACCCACTCTCTCATCTCAAGGAGCTCCAAGTCATTTGAATACTCCCAGGCTCTTAGGAGAGGTTATCAATCTCAGATACAGTAAGGTGAAATACCTAAGCCAAGAGAAACTGGGAAAAAACATTCCTTACCTTTAATTTCTCCAGCCCGTGCTTTTTTATAGAGTCCTTTGACATCCCTCTGTTCACAAACATGCAGAGGGGCATCAACGAACACTTCAAAGAAAGGTAAACTTGCCCCCTCATGAATTTGCCTTGCGTTGTTGCGATCCTTAGGAAAAAAGACAGGTTTAAACAAAAAATCCAAGAAATTATTAGGATAACACACCCATTCTTCATAACAATTTTAAAAGGCATACAATTCTTAAAATCGGAGCTATTGGAGGAATTCCAGGAGAGAAAACAATGGATGCCCCGTAAAAACTTGCCCTTCAACTTTACGAGGCACCTGAGCCAGAGTCCAGCTCGAATGCAGGTGTCATCAGGAGGCTCCCTGATTACGTCCAACCTCAGCCCGAGCGGGCGTGAAAGTGACTTCATGCTACACGAGGTCCATTCAGAATTCTCAGAGACACTCTGCCTAGGTGTTTGGGCTTACATCTTTGCCGTCTCCCTGGAAGAAACACTCCCCCACCCCCAGCACTCTTCTAGCTAGAGCAAGCCGCTCCCTCCCAGCACGTCTCCAAGGCGACACCCAGAAAGCCCTCCGTGTGCGTGCCCAGACTGATCGAGGGCCCTGCTTCCTCTGGGTTCTCAGAGTCCCCACCACACACCTCTGTCAAAGACCTTACTCTGACACACTAAGAGCATTTCATTAGCTTTATAACCACAGCGTTTGGCAGCGTGACTATTAATTGTGATCTCACTGCTGCAGCTGTCCTTTTATTAAATGAACGTGTCCCCGAGTTTCCGTCAGTGGTGCTCCTCGCATGCCACGCACTCTTCTGTATACTCAACTTTACCTAGGTTTCAACCAGTGAAGTTAATGATCCCTAAATCTGTATCTCACTTCTACTTTCCTGAGCTCCAGAACCAATTTTTCAATGACTCAGTGATCATCTCCACTTCGACACTCCATTAGCACTTCAATTCTAACCCACCTACAATGAAATATTCAACCTCTCCCTTCCTAACCAGTATTTTCTAACTCAATCGCACCATCTTTCCAACAGAAAGTACCATCCTTCACACCCCACCCCCCAAAAAAGCAATACTCAACCAGACACCAAGTCCTCTGCTGCTACTGCTCACCAGCCCTTCAATATGTCCCCATCTTTTCTATTCCCATGGCCGCCGTTCAAATTCACTCCAAAAGTCTCCTAACCAGGCTTTTACCTCCAGGCCATTCTCATTCCAGGCTTCAAGGGTGACCCCCTAAGGTGCAAACTCACTCCAGGGTACAATCTCAAACTGTTAACTACCTGTGGGGCCTGCACAGAGCAGCGCTCAGCTTCAGACCTCTGCAAATTGCTCTAGCTTCACTGCCCCTCACATTCGCCCTGCACAGCAGTTTGACGAAACCACTGAGAGTCCCCCAGACACCGAGCGCCCTCACGCGCTCAGGCTTCTGTAAGTGCTGTACTGTCAGCTCTGTCGGAAATGGCTTTCTATCTCCAGTCTAACTGGCAAATGGTATAATCCGACTCATCCTTCGTGACTCATTTCAAAAAGCTCCTCTGTGACTCTTCCTCAGTACCTTTTATATACACTTACCTAATCACCTGCCTCAAGATTAACTGTTCAGACCTGATGTTCCTACTAGACTACCTACCACGCCAACTCCTTATGAAGAGAAACGATCGGATTTATTTTAGAACCAAGGTGGTCAAGTTCAGGGTGACATGGAAAAATGCACATTTCCTATATTATATGATTCAATCCAAACGGTATCATGGATACTGATACGCCCCAAGCACAGTCCAAATTTCATTCTTGTGCTCTGAGAGATGAGATCAGCAAAAGTTCTGCTCACTCTAAGGCAACAGGCGGCCAAAACTCAGCTCCGCGAAGCCTTTCAGTCACCCAGCTCTCCAGATCAGGTGTCACCGGCTTTCTCCTTTCCCAACACTTGCAAAGATCCCCAGAAGGTGCACAACTATCACTGCTACTACAAATTGTGTTTATATCCAAGGATTCAGGAACTCTAAACACCTCTCACTCTGCTTATATACTTCATTATCAATACACTTTAAACTGATACATTGACACGGAATCCAACATTTCAGAAAGAAGAGGAGCTACTCTGCACAAAATCCTTTAGGACTCTTGACATGGTTCAATTAAGTGAACCTATCAGATTAACACTCAACCTGACACTGATCTATACATCTTACAGCTCAAATTTTGTTTTTGTTTTTTAAAGGTCTAAGTCACCATCCAAATTTATTAATGACAGTACTAGAGTTGTGGAGTATTTATTATACATACTGAATACTTATTACACACCAGGCCACTTGCTGAGAGCTTTGAATGCAATCTTCAGAGCGACCCTATGTAACAGGCATTACCTGAGCTTAGGAAGCTTAAGGGAACTGGCCACAGTCACAACAGTAATGGGCAGAGCTGAGACTTCAGCCCACGGTATCTGACTCCAAAGCCCCTGCCATTAACCACTGAACTAATTTCCTTGTTCTCTAGTATCTGGGCGTCCTAAGGGTTATGCTATCATTTAACAAACACTAAATATCTACTATGTTCCAGAAGCAGGGCTTGGCATCAAGATTACAAAGATAAATAAGATGTAGTTCCGGCCCTGAAGGAGCAGCAAAGGACGGCAGGCAAGAGCATGGCTTCCAGGGACACTGTCTAGGTGCAAATCCTTGCTCCTCCACCTATAGTGTGTGGCCTTGGAAATTTACACCTGTTTCCTCACCTCCACCTTCCTCACTGGGTGACGAGAACTAAATGGGTTAATTCACATAAAAGCACTTTACAACAGTTACCAGTATAAAGTACATGTTCAATAAATATTAGCTACTCTTATCACTATTATTTTTACTACTACTGCTGCCATTACCACCATCAACCAAAGAACTGGTATTTACAACAAAACAACGTGCTAAGGTATAATACCAAAGACAGCAAAGAGAGGTACCCAACAAAGCCTTGAGGTTTCGCGAAAAGGAAGGCACTCAGGAGGAGGCAAGACCTAACGGAGTCTGAAAGCATGAACGGGACTGAAGGAGGCTGAGGAGAGGGGAGAGCAGGAAGGAAAAGAGCGCCTCTCAGTTGGGGAGACAAAATTTTGCAGTGAGAAACACTTTCTCATGGAAACACAAAAAAGTGAATCGATGCTGCGATAGTCTCTGAAGTAAGAGGAATATGATGAGAGACGGGACTCCAGAATTTTAAGCAAAGAAGCCAGCATGGTAGGACACAATGTTAGGAAACAAGACTTTCCCTGGTATCTGTACCTGTTGAGTATTTTCTATAAACATATTAAATAGAACAGCCAGCTTAAAACAATTTGGCCCCTGGCTTAAGGCCAACAACTTTGGTTACACTTTGGGGGAGAGGGGGTTTACAGCAGATTTTATTAAAAATGAGTTTACTCAGAAAGTTGCAGCATAAAAATGTTGTAGGCTAATTATTTTAATTTGGATTTAGCCTCAAAGCACATATTAATGTTTAAACGATTTGCTTTTCCTAACACCATATTCCCAATAAATATAATCAGCACAAAGACACATACCTGAGTATAAGGCGATATGAAACTCGTGATGCAGACTAAGCCGGCATCTGCGAACAGCTTAGCAACTTCTGCAATGCGTCGAACATTCTCTTCTCTGTCTTCAGGACTAAAACCAAGATTTTTATTGAGGCCTTGACGAATGTTGTCACCATCCAAAGTATAGCATGGAATACCATGGCAAACCAAGTACTCCTCCAAAGCCATGCTCACCGTGGTCTTCCCTGCTCCAGATAAGCCTAGAATAACGCAGCCACACAGATTCCATACATCAAGTTAGAAGGATAACTACTTAGTGATAACAAATTTTAATACAGGCTTAATTACATTCATTAGGTACAGCAGTCTCTCAGTAACAATCTTACAAGTATTTCTCTATAAGATTAACCTCTAAGGTAGAAAAACATCTATATTTAAGTATAATAAGCATTTATGTATTTAATAACTCCTATCTACAACGAAAGGTATCCAGAAATCACTAATAAACTTCAAAGAGCTTAATCAATTTTAATATTAGACAAAGTTGGGTAGATATTCACTAGTATTCCAAAGCTGCGTAACAATTTTAAAACAAAGTTACACGCCCAAATTACTTCTGACAAAAGAAAACGGACAAAAGTGAAGTATTACTAAGTAACCTCAATATCCCTGGGTCACCATCTCTCATAGTTAAAAGTATCTGGGAATCCAATTTCTATTATAACTAACCTTAAAAAACTAACCTCATTTCAACTCACTTTCCTCTACCAATGATGTTGATTCACTAAAAAAGAAAAAGAAATAAAAGAAAAAGGCAAGAGCACATTAATGTAATATTACTTGCCACCTTGGTGAATGTGTAATTACAGAATTCATAACTGAGGCAGCTATGAGACAAGAGATAGAATACTAAAGTCTAATGCACAGATGCTCTTGAAAGAAGTCACGGTCGTACGGAAGGCTAACTAAAAAAATAGAAAGGAGGACACATTAAGAGGACCAATACAATGTGAACTGCTTCATACATTAAAAACTTATATTAGCCCTGCCTGGTGCAGCTCAGTGGATTGAGTGCCGACCTGTGAACCAAGGGTCGCTGGTTCAATTCCCAGTCAGGGCACATGCCTGGGTTGCCAGCCAGGTCCCCAGTAGGGGGCATGCGAGAGGCAACCACACATTGATGTTTCTCTCCCTTTCTGTCTCCCTTCCCCTCTCTCTAAAAATAAATAAATAAATAAATAAATACTTTATTAATATGAGTATAGCATATTATATTTTCCAAACACGGCCACAACACTTATTTCCCATCCTGCAAACGCTTCTACAATGTGACTTTGCCCTGCCACAACAACAGGTACAGCCTCATACCCTGCCCTTGAATCCGGGCTGGCCTTAGGGTTCACTTGTGGCCAAAAAGAATGTACTGAAAACAACAAGCTATCACCTCAGAGCTGTCGGATGGTTATTTAAACTAAATGAACTTTAAACAAATGAACAAACAAAACAAAACAAAGATACAGAGAACAAACTGATAGTTGCCAGACACCTGGGCAGTAGGAGCACAGACAAAAAGGTGAAAGGAATTAAGAGATACAAACTTATAATTATAACATAACTAAGTCACAGGGATGTAAAGTACAGCATAGGAAATACAGTAAATATCATCACAATAACTTTATACGGTCATAGATAGTTACTAGACTTCTCATGGTGATCACTTCGTAAGGTACCTAAGTGTCAAATCTATATTGTATGCCTGAAACTAATATAATATTGTATGTCAACTATACTTTAATTAAAACGAGCTTTACAGCCCTGGCCAGGTGGCTCAGTTGGTTGGAGCGTCATCTGGTACACCAAAAGGTTGAGTTTGCTTCCTGCTCAGGACACCACCTTGTTAAATAAACCATGGTGATTCATTAGACTTGCAAAAGAAAAAGGCCATTCCATTCCAGGATGGGAAAAAAAAAAAAAAAGTACTGAAAATGACAATGTGTGACTTCCAAGACTGGATCAGAAAAGGCTATGCAGCTTCTCTTTGGATGCTTAATTTGGCTATTAAATACCCTGAGATCACAAACAGATGTTCCAGGCAATGGCCTCCACCAGCTAAAAGCCCAGCTGACAGTCATCATCAACTGAGTCACTGCACACACCCAGCCCAGTTGAGCCCTCAGATGACAGCAGCCCACACCACGGTGACTGCCACCAACGAAGACTTAAGTGAAAACTGCTCTGCTGAGCCCTTCTGAATTCCTCGCCCACGAAATGGTAAGCAAATTAAAACGGCTGTTTTACACCACTGGGTTTCGGCTACTTTGTTAGACAGCAATAAAACTGAAACAGAGAGAAGGAGGCTAAGGATGAGCAGGCGCTCGGTTTTTGTTGTTGTTTTTAACATACATACCAGTTGAACAAGTATCAAAGACAAAAAAACTGAAGCCTGAAAATCTAAAGTTGTTATACAATAAAGACAACCTTAATGACAATAAAAGTGCCTATTTATACACACGTATACTTACATGTATTTTATGTATATATTTAATGTGAAACAAAGAAAGAACTGACACTGTGGAAACCCGAATCACTGCCGCAGAAGGTTTTACTGCGATGAGTGGTGAACATGAACAGAAGTGTGAAGAAACTAAAGCAGTTACAGAAAAACAATAGATAAAACAAGAGAGACAACCCAAAACTAAGGAATGGTATACACGAAAAAGAGAAACCAACTGTCCTGGGTTGAATAATGTCCTCCCAAAATTCCTGTCTACATGGAAACTCTGAACGTTACCCTATTTGGAAATAGGGTCTTTGTGGATGCAATCAGTTAAATTAAAATGAAGCCATACAGGTTTAGGGTGGACCTTAAATTCAATAATTGGTGTCCTTATAAGGCAGACATATGAAGACATAGAGAGAAGGTGCTGCCAAGACAGGCAGAGGTTAAAATAATGTATCTAGCACTAGCTAGAACCCCAAGGATTGCCAGCAAACTCCATAAGCAAGGAGAGAGACGGAACAGATTCTCCCTCAGAACCTACAGAAGGAACCAACCCTGTCAACACCTTGACCTCAGACTTTTGGCCTCCAGAACTATGAGAGGATAAATTTCTATTGTTTACAGCCACCCACTTTGTAGTGATTGGCTTCAGAAGTCCTGAGATACTATAATACCAACCAATGTGATGATACAAAACAAGAAAATTTATCTGAAATAAAATCTGAGAAAAAGCAAGCCATGCTCCAGGAGAATGGCACACAAACTACCCAGTACATTGACAGATCCCAGTTAAGCTGCTGACGTGCCGGAAAAGAAAGCAATCTTGACCTCCACTGCCAACATCAGCAACAACAACAAATCAATGAAGACTATCGAAGACTTAACAACTAACATGCTTGATCTAGTGAACAATGTAAATATTGTACACGTCAGGGAAATACACGTTCTTTTCAACTACACACTTGTGAAAACTGAATACACACAGGAACACAGAGCAAGTACCAAAAAATCTGACAAACAGTATTTATAAGCATCACTAGTGTAAAATAAATGGAATAGACCATGTTGAAGAAAAGGAGTGCCCAATATCCAATATTCTACAGGTCAATTTTCCACCAAATCGAACTTTACATATAATGTAATCCCAATCTAAATTCCAACAGGGTTTTGGAGGAATTGGTTAAACTGATTAAAAATTTTATACAATAATGCAAAGAGGAAAGAAAATCTTCTTATTCTTACTGAAGAACAAGGTAAGAGGACTTACTCCACTAGATTTCAAAATTTATAAAAATATAATAATGAAGACAGTGTGGTAGTAGCAGAGCAATCGACGAGTACACCAGTGGAAGGGGTCAGAGAGCCCAGAAACAGACCCACGTGTGAGTGGAAACCTGATGACAGCCGGCACCCTCATCAGTAATGCTCCTGGGACAGCTGACTCTCCACGTGGAAAACAGAAATGGATCCCTCCCTCACACACACCCAGAAACCAACTGCAGGTGGGTGAAGGGCCTAAATGAGAAAACCAAACTTCGAAAAGAAAATATAGGAAAAGAAAGAATTCTTCAGGCATCCAGCTAAAAAAGCAAAGCTCCTAAAGCAATGGGGAAAAAATCAGATTGGTCTCACATAGCATTTAATACTAGAAGACAATGGAGTCCTGTTTTAAGAATTCCAAACAAAGTGAGTGTAAACCAAATATATATTTTACAAGACAAGCTGTCATAACAGACAGTCATTCTCGAAAATAAAAACTCAGGGAATTCAGAACCCCGCAGAAAACTATCTTACAAAAACTACTTAACAATGAAATGCTGGAAATTAAACTTGACGCAAAGAAACAAGCCATGAGTGGGTATGCCATAATAAAAGAAATGATGGCAAGGTAAGTACGGAATCAATTTACTTACAGAATTCAAATATAGAAAAAGTGTAGAAATCTAAGATTTGAGAACAGAATGTTACGTGTGACAAACCTGGACAATGAAAAAGTAACAATTTAACAAGCTAGTCTTAAGAATGAGGAGATGGGGCCTGGCAGGGTGGCTCAGTTGGTTACAGTGCAGTCCCTGGCCAGGGCGCATGAAAGGATCAACAAATGAATGCATAAGTAAGTGGAACAACAAAACCGAGGTTTCTCTTGCTCTCTTTCTCTCTCTCTGTCTGTCTCTTTCTCTTCCCCCCTGCCCGAGATTTTCCCTCCCTTCCTCTTTCTCTCTGAAATCAGTAAAAAAAAAAATGTTTTAAAGAATGAGATAGGAAGATGTAAGAGTGCTGTCTTCCTTCATACATAAACAAACAGAATTGTCTAATATTAAAACTAAAATGGAAATGTTTTTAACAATCAGTCACAATTTTCAGGGTTAATAGTATCTAATGTTGATGGAGACTTTGGAAAATGGACCCTCTTCCCACACTATTGGTAGGAGAATAAATAAGTATAAAATTTAAGTAGTCAATCTGGTGAGATGTATCTAAATTTTAAACACACATTTATTAAATATACAATTCTTAGAAGTGAAGTATCTATCATTTTTAAGTCTGCATGAATTTATTCTCTCCCTAGTCTACTGTGACTAAGCCCGAAGACTCTGGGAAAAGCAACACAAGAACCAATCAGAGACAAAAGCTGAATGACAGAAACCGATTATCACTCTTTGTCTTCATATGGTTTACATCATTAGCTTCTTGAAAACAGAATACAAGTCTTATTTTCATGCAAAAGTCTATAGAAGGTAACACAGTTATCGACTAGAAGGCAGGTTTTAGAGGCATCCCTTCATTTTAACAGCAATTCTATAAAGAAGAAAAACAATTACCAAAAGGAAATATATTATTAAGCAACTTTGCTGGTCACATGTTACGACACTCCAGATAAAAGAACTGAGCTCAAATTTAAATGTGCTTACTCCTCGTTCAAGGATGTTTGTAACAGTGCTTTTGAAATAAGCTGACTTATCTCTCTCCGACTGTACCTGTGAGCCAAACTGTGCAACCACGAAAGCCACCTCTGGTCCCCACCACCTGACCTCTCTTGTTCCTGCTGACATGATGAGCTTGATAGGTGACATTAGTTGCTCTCTGCATCCCCTAGAAAAGCAGGGAAAAAAGAAAGAATTCTTGTTTACTTGAATCTTTTAAAAGAGATAAACACATATTCCTTGCACACATGTAGTCACTAGCGTATGAAACATGTCACAAGCAAGGAAGAAGATTAAAACTAACAGCTTTTTTCTTTGGAGTACCTGGTAGTATCTACTGCTTTACATTCTCAATTAATTTAATCCTTACAGACACCCAAAACACAAAAACTCTTACTACTGAGGTTTTACAGATGAAGATGTTAAACCTGAGAGAAGTTAAATAACTTGCCCAAGTTCCCATAACCAGTAAGTACTGGACTACAGAGCCCTGACTTTTCATTCATTCACTTGCTCGCTCCCTCCCTCCCTCCCTCACTCACTCCTTCGACCAGCACTTACTGAGGCGGGAACAATACACTAAGTGAACAGAACAGGGTATGGACCCTCACTGAGCTTTCACTCCACCGGGAAAGGCAAACTAACAAAACTTAATTATAATGTCAGAGAGTGACAAGTGCACTGTAGAAAAACAAAACAGGGTAAGACTAGAAAAAGAGACAGGGGGTGATAATCCCTCTTCAGACTCAATTATCAAGAAAGGCCTCTGTGAGGGAGGCACTGAGCAGCCTCGGGATGAAGTGTAGAAGGCCTGGGCTGCAGCCACCATGAACGTGTACAGTGGAAGAAGTGGCACACGTTGGTTATAATTTGTGGTAATTCCACAAACGAAGTGAAAAGCAATTGTTTTCCCAAATTTTCTTCTTACACAAAAAGGGCATAAAATTATATAGGCCTCAAAGGATCTGAACAGACATTTCTCCAAAGAAAAAATACAAATGGCAAATGAGCATATGAATAGATACTGAACATCATTAGCCATCATCAGAGAAATGCAACTGAAAACCACAATGAGATACCACCACACACCCACTAGAATGGCTGTAAGCAAAAAGACAGACAGTAACTGGTGCTGGTGAAGACAGACATTGGAAACCTATGCATACATTCGCTGATGTTAATGTAAAATAGTACAGCCACTTTGGAAAACAGCAGCTCTGCAATATGTTAAAGATACAGTTACCACATGATCAAACAATTCCACTTCTAGATATAGACTCACAAGAAGTGAAAGCATGTCCACATAAAATTTGTACATGTGGTCGCTGCAGAATAGTTGCATAGATGTGGAGAACAACGTGGGAGTACAGTCAACAGTACTATGGTAGCTGGGTACGGCATCAGATCGGTACAGGGGTTATCAGGATTGATCACTTAGTGAGTTATACAGTGTCTGGTCACTGGACTATACAACTGAAACTGGTGTAATGTTGTATGTCAACTGTAATTGAGAAATAAAAAATAATTTAAAGTAAAACATAAGTATGTAACATGAAAAAGGTAAGAAACAACAACAACAAAAAGTGTTCTCACCCTTTATACAATGTGAGGACACAAGGAAAACAGTAACCTACAAGCCACAAGCACACCCTCACTACACACCCAATCTGCCGGTACTCTGATGTCGGACAATGCGGCTCCAGGACTGGGAGAAATAAATTTCTACTGTTTATAAGCCATCTAGTCTATGGCAATTTGTTATGGCACTTCAAATGGACTAAGCTAATCATTATGGGAACTACCCAAATCATTATGGTAATTAGTGGACCAGGATAGAGAAGCATTACTGTATATGTTCACTTCTTGTAGTTGAGCACTGATTTCTTTAGATTTCATAATAGGGCAAAGTGATAGGAGAATCCCTTCACCTATAGTGAGTGTGGGCATTAGTTATTAATCATTAGTACTAACAATTATTGTTATATATTATTACATGTTGTATTATTATAATAATTATTAATAACAATTACAATTGATTGTTATTAACCATTACCTACATAATTTTTAGGTTTATTTAATTTATTTTCTAATTACAGGTGGCATAAAATATTGTACTAGTTTCAGTGATTGGACATTTGTATACCTTGCAAAGTGACCACTCAGATGGGTCCAGTACACACCTGACACCATACAAGGTTGCTGCAATATTGTTGACTGTATTCTCTATGTGGTGCTTTGCATCCCCGTGACTATTTTTATAACTGGAAGTTTGTACTTCTTGGTCCCTTTCACCATTTTCACCCATTTCCCCACCTCCCTCCCACCTTGTGACCATCAATTTGTTCTCTGTATCTGTGAGTTCATTTCTGTTTTGTTTTTCATACTCCATGTTTAGGTGAGATCATGTGGAATTTGTCTTTCCTTGTCTGGCTTATTTCACTTAGCACAGTACCCTCTAGGTCTGCCTGTGTTGTTGCAAATGGTGGGATTTCGTTCCTTTTTGTGGCTGAGTGGTGTTCCATTGTGTGTATATACCACATCTTCCTTGTCTGCTTGTCTACTGATGGGCATTTGGGTTGCTTCGATATCTTGTCGATTGTGGATGATGCTGCAGTGAGCACAGTGGTGCATGTATCTTTCTGAATTGGTGTTTCTGATTTCTTCAGGTGGCTACCCAGAGGTGGAATTATTGGGTCCCATAGTAGTTCTATTTTTAATTTTCTGGGGAATCTCCATGCTGTTTTCCATGGTGGCTATGCCAGTCAGCTTTCCCACCAGCAGTTCATGGGGGTTCCCTATTCTCAACATCCCCACAAACACTTGTTCATTGATTTGTTGCTGGTGGCCATTTTGGCAGGTATGAGGTGGTATCCCATTGTGGTTTCAATTTGCTTCTCCCTGATGATTAGTAATATTGAGCATCTTTTTGTGTGTCTGTTGGCCATCTATGCATCCTCTTTAGAGGGGTGTCTATTCAGGTCCTCTGTCTATTTTTTGATTAGACTGTTTGGTTTTTTGGTGTTGTATGAGCTTCTATATGTTTTGGTTATGGACCCCTTATTGGATGTATCATTGGTGGGTGTCTTCTCCCATTCAGTGGCTTGTCTTTTCATTTTGTTGATGGTTTCCTTTGCTGTGCAAAAACTTTTAGTTCAATGTGGTTCCATTTGTTTATTTTTTCTTTTGTTTCCCTTCCTGAGAGGACAAATCCCAAAAAAAAGTATACCTGGGAGCAATGCCAGAGAGTTTGCTGCCTAT
Organism: Micronycteris hirsuta; assembly: GCA_004026765.1. Lineage (NCBI taxonomy): Eukaryota > Metazoa > Chordata > Mammalia > Chiroptera > Phyllostomidae > Micronycteris > Micronycteris hirsuta. The sequence continues at coordinate 130,641 of PVJI01002129.1, forward strand.
GTTTCTTCTGGGAGTTTTACAGTTCTAGGTGTTATATTTGGATCTCTGATCTACGTGGGATTTGTTTTCCTGTGTGGTGTGGGAGGCTGGTCAAATTTCATTTTTTTGCATGTATTTGTCCAGTTTCCCCAACACAGTTTATTGAAGAGACTGTCTTTGTCCCATTATAAAACAAATAAACAAGAAAGGACATTTAAGACCTTTGATGACCCCTGCTGGAGGCCCCTTCCAGAGGGATCATTAAGCACAAAGTGGAAAGATGACTAGAGAATCTAGAGTGCCTCTGGGCAGCCTGAAGGACTCACGTGAAGTAACAACCATAAATTATAGCAAGATCAGTCACCATGACAGTGTTTTCCGCAGCCACAGTTGAGGCGTGCATTAGTCAGAGACAAATCCACCCAGGGCTGTGGCTTCGTGCAAAGGGTTTCAAAATAGGGAACAAACACCCTTGTAGGTATGTAAGCATGGACTTTGTAAAGGAACATATTTCCATGCAGCAATTCAACTTCAGAGGTAGTCTTTTCAAAGAGTCTGCCTGAGAGATGCCTAAGGTTCAGGATCTCTTTCCACACCTCCCCCTTCACCGCACCCCTCCCCCTGCAGTGTACAGAGAAAAGCATCTCTGTCCACCTACGTCTTACTATCCCTCAATATCCTCAAGTGGAAAACCCTTTGGGGCCAAACGCACGGCTGGAAAATTCTTTTAATAGGTGCACCACAAAATTCAACCTCAACCCACTCCATTAATCACCTCATTAATAGATGTACTTCCAATAAAATTACTGTATTTTTCCATGTATAATGCATACATTTCTGCTCAAATTTTTGAGGGAAAAATAAGGATGCACATTATACATAGGCATAGTGATTACATACCATGAGAATAATATTCCCATGTATAATGAACACAAAACCATGGGTGCTCATTATACACAAGGGGGCATTATACAAGGCAAAAATACAGTATGCATTTATATGTTCGATAATCACTTATCATAATGAGGGTCTCCTGACCCATTTCTTTCCAATAAGCTGATGAAACAAACATAACTTTCCAGCTCTGCGTTTCTAATATCTTACACAAAAAATCAGAATTTCAAACACAAACATCTGCATCTCTTGAGGGGCTGAGGCACCTCCACCCATTTTAGCTCCCAACCAGGCCACCTAAGGAGAAGGGAGCGGAGTCTGAAGGGAAATGGGGGGAGCAACAAGGAGGGTGCTTTCAAGTTAGTTTCCTACAATTGCACAAAGGGTTTGACTGGGTCATTTTTTTTGCAGATATTTTTTTCCAAGTTACTCTGCTTTCGGGCAAGAAGAAACATGTCTCTCATAAATTTTAATTCATTTTACCCTATAATATGTCTTCTGCTTTTCTTAGTAAATTGAGTAGAATGTACAAAAATTATCTGACAAACTATAAACTATTGAGGATATGGCTGAGAGCAAATATAGACAAGCACAGATCTTTTGTTTTAATCACTGGAAAAGAATACTCCTACATTTCAAAAAATTCTGGCAGCAGATATGGCAGTCTGGGTATAAGGAGGCTTCTTATGTATGTATGTTTGATATTTTTCAAACAAAAAATAAACTTTAAGATATTATTAACTAAACTAGATATTAGTTATATATATTTATTTAAAAATAAACTTTAAGATGTTATTACTAAACTAAAAGGATATGCTACATTCTCCTCCCTCCCAGTTTTTCAGAGTAAATCAAAAACCACTTTCTAAAATTACTGGAATTGCAAGGTGGCAGAAATATGCCTGAAGTTCATGAAGCATGTAAAGGCCACTTCCACACGCAATCTTCTTCTCCCTCCCCTTACCCGTTCTTTTCCTTTTCCACGCACTGGAGACAGTCCTTCCTACAACTTTGCCAGAAAAATATAGCACGAGGGACTCACTAAAGACCAAGAGTTAAGTTAGTATTTCCTTCTGACTCTACATTCCTATTCTCTGCCTTCAACGGTTTAGTGATGTTATAGATTATAGACCTTATAACATTTATTACCCGTATCATTTGTTTGTTACTTATGAACTGTTTTATACTGTCCTTTTACGAGTCTTATGTGCATATACATTTTGACTTGCCTGGGAGGCAGGTCAAACATTCTGGGTTGTTTTTTCCACAGCACCCACCCTCACTTGCCTAGCCAGCGCTCACTAAAAGTTAGATACAAGGCATTTCTTTTAAAGCATGACTTGTTTCCTGTATAACTTTGTGCACATGAAATGATGACTGGCATTCAGACATCTTAAGTCTAGCAGAACTGGGACAATTCATTTCAAAAGAATTCACTCCTTTCCACATTTGGGACTAAATGACTATCAGTCCTGTTGCTAAGCTAAAGCCACATGGCCTACGACATTCGTGCTGTGCCTCTTCTATACATTCTACAAACTTTTGTTGTCATCAACCACACATGTGGCCCTCTGCTCCTTTTTGACCCACCTTAATTTCCTCGTGAGCTGTTTAATTTATCCACTTTCCTACAGGGCAAATTAACTTCCCCTATGATGCCATTTAGAAAATTTCATTCTTTGTGAGTTTATTATTATTTTATAAAGAACTCTGTATTTTTACATGTAATTGGTAAAGGCACAGAGCATATACCAAATATCAAGCATAATTTTAGACCTCCACCTCTATCACCCATCCCACAATCGACCTTAAACTGACTGCTAAACAGTGTCTCCCTCCAAAGAGAATCCTTCAAATGGTAACTGGCACACTACTTTCATGTCCAAAGCATAATTTGGATAAAACTGAAGAGATGGAGATGTGCAATGAGAAGAAACCCTTAGTCCACAGAGCTATTGATAACTGAAGCCTTTAGTTCAATTACTGGTAACTGAAATTAATCTTTCAAACATTAACAAGCCAAACAGCACAAGTGAAGACCATACATTCCCGAAGGTTGAGAAAACAACTTGAGAAGGCTACACTTAAATCTTTCGACTACAAAGTATGAGTAGCAACACTGACTGCGTGGCAGGAAGCGAATCGAGCCCTACCCCAAACCTCCTGAATCAGAACTAAGTTAGCAGCATGCATATCTGATGGCTATCAACTGTCATGCACGCTCTGCATACACACTTTGTCTCCATAACTATTGTTTTAAAGATTAAAGTATATTTAAACATTTACTAATAGATTTTTTAAATATCAGTACTTCAATGGAAGGTCCCCTGGACAACCTCCAGGTGGGGAGCCCAGCTCTAAGAGATCCCTAGAAGTCAGAAATGAGTCTGGAACTACCTGTTCATTCATTCACTGTTGTTGACTTATCCCTTGTAGATACTGGGGATAAAAGAGAACTAGAGGTTTCAGGGAAGGACACCGACAGCAAACAGATAAAGAACTCATTCCACTGTGACAGACCCCTGCCTTGACCATGGTGACAGCAGGGCAGTTCCCACACATGTGAAGAGAGTTCCAAGGCTGGGCAGCCAAAAATACATTCACATCTACCCCCAAAGGCTGAAATTAACTATTATAACCATGAGAGAAACTCATGTACAAGTTGTACAGAAAAACTTGTACATGAATGTCCATAGCAACATTATTTATAATAGCCAAAAACTAGAAACAAGTCAAATGTCTATCAGCTGATGAATGAACAAAAGGTGGTATATTAACACATTGGAATATGAATCAACTATATAAAGGGATGAAGTATTGATAGATTCTACAATGTGAATTAACCTTGAAAACTTGTTAAATGGAAGACACACGCAAAAAGTACATGCTGTATGATTCCATTTATAGGAGTCTAGAATAAGAAAATCCAAAAATGCAAAGCTTATCACTGGTTGTCAGGAGCTGAAGGCCGGGAAGCAGAACAATAGAGAGTAACTGCTAGTGGGTGCAGGGTTTCTCTTGGGGGTGATGAAAATGTTCTCAAATTAGACATTGGTGATGGTTGCACAACTCTGTGACTACACAAAACCACGCTGAATTGTACACTTAACACAAAAGAGAAATAAAGACAAAGAGAAGCAATGCAAACATCAAAGAAACTAGAGAGAAGAATAAGTGAAAAGAACCTGAATAACAGCTGCATTCATCCAAACTTAGAAAATGAACTTCTATAAAACAATGTCTAATATTTTCACTATTTTTACTCACAACTTATTTGGTAAAGAACTGTGTCCTTAGGAAAGGATATTTCACGAAATGATTGCCACTTAGGTAAACATTAAAAGAAAACATTATTCTCTTCACCTGAAACTCAGTGAAACAGAGACAGGCTGGGGAACCTTATTTCACATTTCAAATTGAGAGAAGCGACTGTGCTGTGGAGAAGCTAACACTGCTGGGTACCCTGCCAAAAGCCAAGGCTCAGAATTGCCTAGAACGACGATAGTGGCCACTATCTCTTGAAATTTCTGTGCCCTGGAACGTAAGTAAAAATAACAAACATGAACACAAAAATACACAGATAAGTAGAAAAATGCTGGCATCCATCCCAAAGTGACCATCTAGACCTGCTCTGTCCAGCAGAACTTCATTCTGAAACGATGCAAGTGTTCTATACCGCGCTGCTCCCCTACCTACATGGAGCAATACAGCACTTGAAACGTGACTGAAGAACAGAAATTTTAATTTATTTAATTTCTAACTTAATTTAAGTTGCCCACAGGTGGCTAGCAGCTACCAGATTGGACAATGCAGATCTATATCTTGCTATCATTCTTCTTATTACTGTTGTTGGTCAACATTAAGATTATGTTCTTGGTAAAAGCCTAGCTTTTCCTCTTTGGGCGATTATTCCAGCAGCATCTCCCTGGCTAGGAAGAAGATCAGTCCCTGACAACAGCCAGGCCAATGTTCCAATCTTGCTTGGCCTTGAATGTGCTGTGTGCCCCACTTCTGCATTCTTGTTTCATTTTTTGTACCACCTCAGTCTTCCCCAAAATCCAGAATGAGCAGCAGGCCTTCTAAGAAAGACATCTACCAGTATAAGGGTCACATTGTTCAGAAGACGTAGAACTGGTAAAAGGGAAAATTATCTCATTCATTTACTTGTTTGTTTTTTAAGTAACTCTCTCCCAGGTAGAATATTCTATCCATAAAACCAGAACCCTTTTCTGTTTTGTTTGTTTGTTGTTTTGTTGTTGTTTTTACCACCTATATCCCCAACACGTGGAACAAAACCATGGGCCAGGTATGCTTCAACTCTATTACAGGCATACCTCAGAGACACTGCAGGTTCAGTTCCAAACCACAATAAAGCGAGTCACAGAAATTTTTGGTTTGCCAGTGCACATAAAAATTTTGTTTACACTATACTATAGTCTAGTAAGTGTGCAATAATAGCATTATGTCTAAAAAATGTACATAATTTAAAAATGTTATCGCTAAAAATGCTAACCATCACCTGAGCCTTCAGTAAGTAACAATCTTTTTGCTAAAGGAGGGTCTTACCACAATGTTGATGAAAACACAGTATCTGTGACGTGTAATAAAATGAGGTATGCCTGTACTTCATTTAAACCTCACTATAACCCTGTCTGTTTTCCAGAGCCTCCACATCTGGAACAGTGCCTAATTTCTCCAGCAACCGGTCTTCCTGAACACCAGTTTTATCATGTAATGGAAACATTAAAGGTGTGCGGGTTCTTCACATATGTGTAAACCCATTGATTTAAGTATGTGAGAGGGAAAAATGGTGGGTGCTCCCTATTGAGGCAAAGAAAAACTTACAAGGCCCAGAAAATTAAAATTCTTACCTCATCAAAAATCTCCCACAGAATCAAGTCTTATCTCTGCAGGCAAATATTAACAACTGCTGAACCTAGCTCACCCTATTGAATTTTAGCTCCAGTCCTCAACAAAAACCCTCCAGAGTAGTTACTCTTAGTTGGTGCTGGAATACAAAAATAATAATAATTCTTATTCCCAGCCCTTCTAAGTTAATCTCTCCTCTAAGCTGCAAAAAAATCAAAAATCAAACTTGACTTACACCACTCACTGTGGTCATAATGACGAACTCATCACCAGGCAGTCATTTACAAGCCCAAGCAGGCCAGGAGCAACCAGACCACAAACCCTGAGTCCTTCGTTCTTCATCTTTTCCATCTTTAGCACAGGTCTCTACAACGAATACACACTTATTTGGCAAATGGGATAGTACATATATGAGCAATAGATGGTGTAACTGAGATTACCTTTAAACACCTTAATTTGGTCCCTTATTTCGCTAACGAGGAAATACTCAAGGAAAGAGAAGTAATATCGATAGCTTCATGGCAGTAGCTTCACTGCACTTTCAAATTCATTATCTTCTTTACTCTGTGAAGTACACACTACTATACCCTTCTTCAGTCAGCTGTCATTTAAAGAAGTTGTTTTCCTCAAAATCACACACTAGTAAATGGCAAAGCTGATACCAGAGACCAGGCCAGTAATCCAGTGCCCTTTCCAATGTCCTAAGTCGCCTTTTACTTCCCTTCCCTTAAAACCTAAGAAAGAGGTAATAACAAAAAGAAGAAAGGAATCGGGTGAACATCCTTACCAACAGCAGATAAGGTAAATGAATGACTGCAAATGGACATTTGCCTGAAATTGGCTTCTATTTTTTTCCCCCTGCCTCATCAAGGGTAATGATTGGCAGGGCTGCATTTAAACCTCATGATTTCGTGGTACTGTTTAATACAAACGTTCACCTAAACCTACGAGCACAGCGCCTTTCCAGACTGCCACGTTGGACACCACATCCCGACCACGGCGGGTACTGACAATCTTAGATTAAAGCTGTTTGTTATCCAAGAACAAGGAAGGAAGCAACCTAAATGAGGACACGACATCTGACACCACACCATCAAAGCCAACTGGCTGTCTTTACTAAATGTTATAAACCATTAATCCTCCCACACCTTACCGTCTCCAGGAATCGAGTCTTAAAACTCCTGTTTTGTATTAGACATTCGAATTTAACACCGAGCCACAAAGAAACCTCAGTTCAAGGCAGTCTCAACTCATGAATGGCTACATTGTTGGGTACTCTCCCTTCACACTGAAACGCAGAAATGGAAAGACTTGGAAATGGACCCAAACCTGGGCTAACTGCACTGGCAGAGCCAAGAAAAACCAGCAACACACGGAAGACGCCCGCCTCCACTCCTCTGCAGACCTTCTCGCAGCTCCAGGGGATACCCGCAGCTCCCCCGTCGAGGGTGCAGTTTTCAGCAGCCGCCAGCTCTCTCCGGAAAGACTCACTCCAGGTCTCCTCGGGGCCGACAAACTGAGGGTGCGTCGGAAGGCACCACCGCCCAACCCCAGACCCCCGCCGCGCCACCTCCACCGCGCACCACCCACCAACCCAGCTGGAAGGCACCGTGGCCTCCGGTTGAATCCCCGGCGCTCCAGAGAGGATGCAGAGGAGGCGGAAGGGAGACAGCAGCTCCGGAACCAGCTGCAGCCGTAGGCTCCCGGCCTCCTCTGTTCCCACTCACCCAGTTCTGCGCGTCGTTGCTCAGCTTGACTTTCTTGCACAAGCTCCCGGGAACCTCCATGGCTGCAGAACGCGCGCGGGTGCCCTGGCTCTCGGGATCTGCAGGCCAACCGAAGCTGGGAGGGCCGGCGGGGGCGGGGTCTCGCCGCGCCGGCGGGCGCGCGCTGACGTACGCTCGTGCTCGGGGCTGCGGGCGCGTAGGCAGCTCCTCGGGCTGCGGAGCTGGGCTGTTCTGTGTGCGGAGAGCGAAGAGGAAGTGGAGAACCGATGGCCAAGTGAGGGCAGGACTTGCAGGACCCACGGTGCTATTCCACCTGAATTCTGAGGGAGCGACGGGGCCTGGGAAGATAATTGTGGGACGCCCGGACAGCTCCCAGCCTCCCTGCGCTGCGCATGCGTGGAGGTTGGGCGATCCTGGGCACCGGGCTCCTGGAGAGTAGCTCCTGGTTCTTGGTGACAGTACTCCTTGGGAGAAAACGTCATCTGGATTCCCGCCCTCCCGGCCTTTCCTCCATAAACCCGGCCAGCTGTCTCTGGTGTCCACCCAATCTGTCCCCTTGTTAGCCGGGCCACATTTAAAACTGGATGTTCCAGACTTGCATAGGGAAGAATTGATTCCCTGAACTTATTTTCCACAAGTTTCTGTTCATTTTAAAATTCTGCCCAACAAAAAAAATTTTTTTTACCAAAATCAGTGCCCCATATCTGGACATCAAAAATTAATACCTCGACTGGGCTTAAAAAGTGCCTTTTAATGGAGAAATATAGTGGAATAAGTATTGCTAAGACAGTCACTTAAAATAGTCAGGAGGCTATTAAGGAGTAACATCTGCCTCAGTTCTCCAAGCTGCCAGTAAGTCACTAACCTGTTGCTAAACTGAGCTCAAGGTGGAGCCATAAATATTCTAGAACAGCATCTGCTGCCTGGCAATAGGTGCACTTTGCTTCCTTCCTTGTAGTTTTTCACGCCTTCATTTACGTATTGGAAGTAATCTAAATCCCTGTGAACCTATCCTTCATTTGCGTGGAACAATTACACTGACATTTGCCTTTATAAATTTCTCCCTTCTTTGTTCTTTCCAGAGCAATTTGGGTTGTTACCTAGACCTGAGTCTCAGATTGCAATACTTTTGCTCCAATAAGTGCCTTTTCTTTATTACAGTCTGAACCTCTTCAGTTAACACCCACATGGAAACCTGTCCACATCAGGAAACTTCTGTCCAGTGATTCTCACGGACTAGGCTGAAAGAGGGCCTCTGTGTTATTAGCTCCTCAGGAAATCCTTAGAGGACCGAAATTCAGGCTTAAGAGGGCTGCTGGTTACCATAGGGTAGAATGCCCACCTGTGGAAGACATTTTCAAATTCACCCAGTTATTCCAGGTCACAGGACGATGAGCTGGAGGGTATAAGGGAGCTGTCTCCATGAGTTATCGCCTCTCCCATTGCCATTACTGTAAGTGCTTCTCCACAGCTTGCCCCTGGCACCAAGACAGTTATTTGAAGGTCTGTTCTTCCATAACCCAACACCCTCACCCCTCAACATACACACACGCACGCACGCATGCACGCACGCACACCACTCTCTAAGACCTGAAGCTGCTACCTCCTGATAGCTAGCAAATAAATCCCCTAATTATTTACCAGACTGCTACTGTCTCAAATTAGGTCTTTCCCCTAAGCCCCTTAACTGAACATCCTCCCACCTGTGCAGCTGCTCTCTACACACCTGCCACCCACAACATTCTTGCAACTTCTGTCAGAGTGGTATTTCTAAAATTGGAACTCAGGCTTATTATTCGACCAGTTAAAATGTCAATGGTTCCCTATAGCTTTTTCTGGAGGATTCTTAATCAGAGGTCTGTATACATAATTGAATCTCAGTATACATAATTCTGAATTTTTCCAATGACAGGAACAAGCTTCCGATTAAAACACACTACCACATTTAGAATCAACCATTTCTCCAAAGAGTCCTGGTTATTGTTAGAAGGAAAAGGTATTTAGGTATCACAGTCTGTACTCTAGGAGTGATCATTTGCTTATGACTTACTCTACATTTCTAGTCTTTTTAATGAAAGTCTTTTTAAAGTAAATTATATCACTAGTTTACATTGATATTATCAATTCAAATTCATGATTCCAGGCAGATATGGGTCATGTAAATGAGCCTGAAACAGCTTATCAAACCAGAAACAAGGAAATTATCAAGAAGTACTAAAATTATGTCAAAAGGACTCAAGAGAACGTGAAGAAGCTTTCCCGTGTCAAAGATGGTACAATTAGAGCACTAAGGGGGTAATAATTAAAAGATATCAAAACAAATTAAATATATTTAAATATAGGTTTTCAAAATGATGTTTCAAAAAGAACTCATTCTCACCCTTGGAGAATGTTAGTAAACCAACTTATTATTTTGAAAATTGATAAAGGGAAATGACTAAGCACTTACTCTGCATTCTCTTCACTAACTGTATGTCAGGTAATAAAAAAGTTAATGAGGGGAAGTTTCTCTTTTTAGAAGTACAGCTAAAATAGAGAAGAAAAGATAGAATTATAATATCACTATTTTACAACTTCTAATAAAATAATGGATTAAAAAAAGATCCTCACTGGCTGCTAATATGGAAATAAAGAACATCAGAACTTTTTTCCTCGTGATGAAGTAGTATTGCCAAAAAAAATCTAATCTAATTCTCATTAAGTCTTCAGGTCTAGCTATCAGTTTACAGTTAATACAGAGGAAAGAGGAAAATGTAAAATCACCACAAATGCGATCAGCCAAATCCAAACTGAAAAACACTACATCATAAATGATCTGATTCTTCAGTAATTTAATGACAGGAAAAAATAAATGAGAAAGGACTAAAGATTAAAATAAAACTTAAGAGAAATATCAAGCAGTTGAAATATATGGAATTTATTTGAACACTGATTCAAACAAAAAAAACTTAAAAATGTATATAGAAATAGGAAAAATTTGAAGAATCTCTAGATTCTTGATATTAAAGTCTTACATGTTTTGGTGTGATAGATAATAGTATTGCTACTATATTCTTAAAGGATTAAATTTAAAGATACATAATAAAAGATTTATCAACAAAATGGCAAGTCCATAATATTCAGGAAAGAAAATGGGTATCTTGGATATTAAAAGCAAGATAACAAGAATGGAAAAAAAAGTAAGTGAAGATATATCCCAGAATGCAGAGTAAAAATCCCAAAATATAAGAAAAAATTGAGGGAAATTTTTAAAAGAAAAAAACAGTCCAAGAAAATTTAACATCCAAATATTAACAGTGCCATAAAGAGAAAACTCATAGGAGGAAATAACCAAGGAAATTATTCCAAAAAAATGACCTAGCATTGAAGGACTTGAGTCCTTCCTTGAATATCCAGCTGAGCAGATAAAAATCAACACAAAGCACAGCACTATGGAATTTTACAACACTGTTCCCCAGCATTCTGAAATTGTTTGGAAATACCACAAGCTTCCAAGGAGAAGGAGAATTCACAAAGAGTCAGGAATAAAAATGAATTGAAGCTCTCAATAAAAACATTGAGAGCCAAAGGTCACCAGTTCGATTCCCAGTTAGGGCACATGCCTGGGTTGCTGGCCAAGTCCCCAGTAGGGGGTGCACAAGAGGCAACCATACATTGATGTTTCTTTCCCTCTCTTTCTCCCTCCCTTCCCCTCTGTCTAAAAATAAATAAAGTCTTTAAAAGAAAAAAAAAACATTGAGAACCAGAAAACATTAAAATGGAACAATATCTTCAGAGGTCTGAAAGAGAAGTATTTCCAACTTAGAATATGAAATCACCATACACCCTTTCTCAAGGAAATATTGGAGGATATGCTTCACCAAAATGGAAAGAAAAAGACATGGCATCCAGAAAACAGGAGTTTCTGCACAGGACACAACCAAAGGGAATCCCCAGATGTGGTGAAGGGAGATCCCAGGATGACTGAATGTACCAGGTCTAGAAAATAATTAGATGCCTTTGCAAGAAGTCAGAGGCCCTTGGAGCGCATTGTTTAGGAAGATGAAATTGATAAATCATCTAATGGGAATGACCACATTGAAAATGATCTGGACAACTGACAGAGTTTGGAAATAAATCAATGGCAACTACTTAGAAAACTAAGTCATCAAAAAGGACACATTCGTCTTACCTGTTCTGAACAAACCATATTCAAGGTAATCAAATAGCTGATGGAGGAAATTTCACAGTGACAGAATTTTAGCTTAATGAATGCAGAAGGAATATTGGCATTTAAAAATCACCATTTTAATGATTGATCTACTGATGAGGTAATCATTAGTAGCTACTAAAAGTATTAGGTGAAAGATAATATGATAGTTAATTTTATGTATTAATTTGGGCCACAGGGTGCCCAGGAACTTGGTTAAAAAGTACTCTGGGTGTGTCTGTGAGGGTGTTTCAAGATGAGATTAACATTTAAATTGGTAGAGTGAGTAAAACAGATTGTCCTCACTAGTGGGGATGCACCTCATCCAATCAGTTGAAGGCCTCAGTAGAACAAAAAAATGACTCTTCTGCAAGTAAGAGAAAACTACTGCCTTACTGACTTTGGTTACTACTGCTGAGACTTTGGTTTTTGTTTGTTTGACGGGTTGGTTGGATGGGTTTTTTGTTGTTGTTGGTGCTACTGCTGCTGTTGTTAGGTTTCTTTTTTGCCTTCAGACTCAAACAGAAACATTGGCTCTTTGGTCTCAAGCGTACTGGCTTTCAGTTTGGAACTTCAACCATCAGTTCTCCTGGTTCCCAGGCCTGTGGACTCAGAATGGAAGTGCACCCAAGATTTCCTGGGTCTCTAGCTTGCTGACTACAGCTCTTGGGACTTCTAAATGTCCATTATCACATGAGCCAATTCCTTATAATAAATCTCTATCTAGTTTATTGGTTCTATTTCTCTTGAGAATCCTAACTAATACAGGTAGAAAAGGGAATTTTATGATGGAGGGATCAGGCCGATATTACCTACATCCACTGATCAATCTTAGCTTCTCTAAAGCTAGGACACCAAATATCATATACCTTAAAGTGTGATATAATAAGAAGTACTCAGCACTAATTGTCTTAGTTTGAGTTGTTCAAGAAGCAGGCTTGGAAGAAGGATACAAGTACAAGTCATTTATTTGGGAGGTGATCCAAAAGCACCAGTAGTGGAATGTGAAAGCAATACAGGAACAGGAAGTCAATAAAGCAGCATTATGAAGAGTGTGTTATCAAGCAGCAATGTGGGCAACTGGAGCTTAGTCCTACCAAGGAACTCTGAGAAAGTGTTGAACGTGCCCTTCAGAGTATATTACCTGAGACCACAGAGCTGGGGTATTTATACAGCTTCCTGCAGTCATTATTTAAGGACTACTCCCGGGGTGTTCATCCCTGGTACTTTGGATAGCAATGCACATAGGTAGAGAGGATGCTAGTCCCAAAGAAAGTGATGGAGGTATACTCACAGGTGACAGAATGGCGTGCTCCACAATAGTAAGGGCTGAAGGGTTATGAATGGGGCACCAGAAGTGTTTGATTAACCATTTATGAAGTATCCTTTAGAATATAAAAATAGTGATATATTTCTGTACTCTTTCCTTTTTATGTAAGAGAGTACCTTTTTTTAAGAAGAGAAAAAAAAAAAAAAAGAATTCCATGAAGAAAACCACAGCAAGCCCACACAGGAGGAAGGAAGGAAAATAAACCATCTCTCTGGAAAACTATCACTCTGGAAAGGAAGAATGATAATAGCTTAACTACATGGCTCAGCTCTGAATCACAGATATTTAGTCATAACACTATAAACTATGAATATAAACCATAAAATTGTAACATGGCCTGATGGAGACGTTAAGGGGATGAAAGGAGTGTGTGTGTGTGTGTGTGTGTGTGTGTGTGTGTGGTGATAGGAGAGGAAGGAGGGATAAATCCCCATTTTCCATAGTCAGAAGCCAACGGATATTGCCTAAAATATAAAGATCAAAAATAGCAATATACATACTATTTCAAGATACGGAATTATATACATCAAGCAAATTAACTAATAGACAATGGTTGCCTGTAGTGAAGAAAAATTGGGGCAGAAGGCTAAGATGACCAGGGCTTTGCTATTCGTCTTTAAATTCCTGATAGAATTATTTGGATATATAATTTTGACTCTCTCTCACACACACACACACACACACTTTTTAGAGTGAATTAGATGTCAAATGAAGTGAGCACGTGAGAACAACCCTTAAGGTGTTTAGCTCCAAAATGGAGCAGAGAAATGAGACAGCTGCAAGAAAATACAGAATTAAGACAGGATGTTTTTAAAAGAAAGGAGAAGGTAGAACAAATTGTACGCCTATGAGAATGACCCAACAATGTGCAAGAGGGTAACAGATAGATGGAGGTTATTGAGGACTAGAATCCAGAGCACAAGTGAAGATGGACCTTTGAAGGGAGGACGGTAATTCTTGCAAAATAAAGTAAAAGAAGATTGGCACAGGTGCTAGCTGATCGGTGTAGTTAGTGGGAGGATGAGGGAATTTCCACTGAGGATTTTCATTTTCTCATTTAAGCATGAGGCAGGGCCATTAGTGAGACAGGACCTTTCAGAGCTACTGCTCTAAACAACAAATGGGCATTCCTAAATATCTAGAACTAAATAAGCTTAGGCACTGAGATCTTTTCCCTCATTATTTATCTGTATACTACAAAAGTCATTGAAGAGAGCAAATTGAATAGTTTAAGCTAAACTGAGGAGCTATAAAAATTAGGAAATCCAGAGGAAAGTATATATATTTTAACCCTTCAGGTACACAGGTATTCTCAGTCAGGCGGTAATAGGTAAGTAAGTTTGATAATATTGTAAGTCATTTACCTTGCTACTATCAGAGCATCTATGTCAGCAGTTAGTCTGGGACAAACAAAATTTTAAAAATGCCGCATAAACCAGAGAGGCAAATGGTTGTTCATCTTCCATACTCCCTGTTGTTAAATCCGCAGCAGCTGAAAAACTGGTGTGATGACTTGGAAGCAGACAGGAATTTCCTTCTGGAAGGAATTACTACAGATTCAGGAAAATTTCTTTTTTTCCTACTTATTTTAAATCTCTGGGACTTGTCAGTCTGTAGGGAAAACTACCCCCTGGTCAGGGCGGTACCATTTCTCCACATTTTGCGTAGGTAGAAAAGATTTGCAAAGACATGTCTTCTCCACTGAGGCATTTGATTGAAAAAGAATTCGATAAGAGAAATAGGGCCAAAAGAATCCCTGAAACATCACTTACTAAATTTCATCTGATGCATTTCCTGTGGTTATCATTATCACTTTTTTCCTTGGGAAAAAATCTCCCAAATAGTGAATTTCATAAGACCAGTTACTAAACATTATATTTTTAAGTTATGGCTTGTCGATAATTCAAAGGAGATCTTCAGAGTAGAAATTACTTGCTCAAATTGTAGGTTTGCTACTAGTTACATGACCTATGGTAAACATGGAACTTCCAGGGGTGGGGGTCTATTGGATAAATTTGTCTTAAAGGATTCTTTCAGTGCTAAAATTTTTCTATGTTCTTAATTTAGATGGCACTTATACATGAAAATAATAATTTAATCAAGACAAGAATTATTTGTAAGTACCTTACTATATGTAAAATACTGTGTTAAATCTTTTTGCTATGTTAAAATAAATGAGTAGTAGCTAATGGGAAGCAGCACCAAACACAACGTATAGCCTTTTTCCTAGATTTTTTTCAGCAAAATTATGATGATATTTATCTATGTTGCTGTGTTTATCAATAATAGTTCATTCCATTTTATTGATGATTAGTATTTCGTTGTACCATGTCATGATTTTGTTAAATTAACCGTTTTAAGCAGAGCACAAGATGCTGGATAGTGGTTTGCTATTCAACAACAACAGACCACAGAGAAATAGAAATACAGAAGTTTATTGCTCACAGTGCTGGTAGAGGTACACAAACACACCTCAAGGGGCCACAGGGGGGTCGAGGCAGGGTGCAGACAGAGAGAGTGGTAAGCCCTGGAGCACGTGCCTTTAGTAGCGTTCACAAGTGCAGTGCTGTGGGTTTCCCAAGCTAGGAACAGATTGGTCAATTCAAGCTAAAAAGAGCAGGTTTTTGATAAATTCCATGGGCTTCTTATCTAAAACAAATGCAAAGGAAAGTCTTGTAGGCAGGGGAGACTATTGATCACAAGGGCCGTTGGGGAAGTCATACGAGGAACTTAGATTTGCTTGTGACTCTGTAAGCTATCATCCAGAGCAGTGATTTTCAACCTTTTCATCTCATGGCACACGTAGCCTAATTACTAAAATTCTGCAGCTCACCAATAAAATGCATTTATTGCTGATCAAATAAAAAATAGGTATAACTTTGGCCCTGGCTGATGTAGCTCAGTGGATTGAGCGCGGGCTGGGAACCAGAGGGTCCCGGTTCGATTCCCAGTCAGGGCACATGCCTGGGTTGTGGGCCAGGTCCCCAGTGAGGACCATGTGAGAGGCAACCATACATTGCTGTTTCTCTCCCTCTCTTTCTCCCTCCCTTCCCCTCTCTCTAAAAATAAATAAATAAAATCTTTAAAAAAAATAGGTATAACTTTGATTCATTCACACCAAACGGCTATTGTTGTGTTGGCTGTTGTCATTTTTTTATTTGACAATCTAAGAGAAAAGAAGTTGTGCCCCTAAATAGTCAGGTATCACATGTTTTAAAAATTCTTGTGGCGTACCAGCGTGCCTCTTGCAGCACACCAGCTGAAAATCATATGCAATTGTAAGGGGGCTAGTGTCAGTTTAAGGCTCCCACAGGCACTGGGCCAAATGAAACAGATGCCAAAGCAACAATACTATCGAGTAGCTTAACTCAACTCTTAACATATGGATATACCATAATTTGTTTTTTCATCTGTTGAAGGATATTTGGGTAATTTCAGTATGGGGCTACTACAAACAAAGCTGCCATGAACATTTCCATACTAGTTTATGTGTAGACATATGCTTTCCTTTCCTTGGGGTATGTACCTAGGAGGGTAATGGCTGGGCCTTATGCTAGGCATATGTTTAATTTTTTGAAAACTGCCAAAATCATTTTCCAGAATGGCTCTACAATTTTGTGTTCCTGACAGCAGTGTGTGAGAGTTGTGGTGGTTGTGTATTCTTGCCAACACGGTATGGCTGGTCTTTGCAATTTTAGTCATTGTAATAGTATGCAGTGGTGCCTCATTGTGGCTTTAACTTGTCCTTCCCCAAAGACAATGACATTAAATATTTTTTCATGTGCCTTTTGTCTATCTATGTATCTTCTTTGATTAAGTGTCTGATCAGATCTTTTGTCCATTTTCTAAGTTGTTCTCTTATTACTGAGTTTTGAAAATTGTCTGTATGTTTCATGTCAAACATTTTATTTTTCATCTCCAGAAAGTCAATGTGGGTCTTTTTAAAAATATATACATATCTCTTCTATGCCTCATTTAATATGAAATCATTTTTAATATCAAAAATATTTCTGAATTTATGTAACATAACTATTTTAATGTCTTTACCTACTAATTCTATTACCTGTGTTTACATCTCTTTTTATTGATTCATTTTTTTTCACTGTGGATCACCTCTTCCCTTCCTCCTCCTCCTCTTTATCAGACCCCTGATACTGTCACTTTTACTTTGTTGAATGCTGCATATTTTTATATCCCTCTATTTATACTCTTGAGCTTCATTCTGGGCCACAGTTAAGCTACTTGGAAACAGTTTAATCCTTTCATGGCTTGTTTTTGGCATCATTAGGTGGCGTCGGAGCAGCTGTTGGTCCATGACTAATTGTGCCCCACCATGCAGAGCACCGTTTTGAGTACTTTGCCCATTACCAGCGTTTTCCACTCTGGCTAGCGGGAAGGCAGTCTACCCACTGCCGGCTGTGAGCTGCAGGCATTTTCCCTCCGCTCCTTCTGCATGCTCTGTGTCTCTGTCCCGCATTTGTTTTCTCACTGCCTTTTGCCAGGTGGACTTCCTGCCATCTCTGAGGCTTTCTCTGTGGTCACTCTCTCCTCTCAAGTCCTCTACCCTGTCTCCAAGCCTCCCAGCTCCAACTTCTTAACTCAGGGGACCACTGGCCCCTGCCTGGGTTCCCTCACCTTGCACTGTCACCTGGAAACTCTCTCCCATTTACATTCCCATTTCTCGGGGATCACTGTCCTGTATGACCTGGTATCCAATGTCTGAAAACCATTGTATTACATGTTATTTTATTGGGTTTTTGTTAGTTGTTTGTAGTGGGAGAGCACATCCACTTACTGATATTTTTTTCTGCTCAGAAGTAGAAGTTGCTTTTTTATGAGGTTACTTCTATATAAAAACTTCTTTGCTTTTTTTTAAGTTTCACCATTTAAATGTACATCACTGGACAGTGTAATTTAGTTGTAACAAATTAAAACAAATGATATGTCTTTAAAAGTATTTTAGCCTACAAATTTACTCCTCCATCCTTTTAATTTCCTTACAGTGTCACTAAAGGGAAGTGGGGTGCTGGCCTAAGTAAATGTGGAACTGACTGGAATCTGTAAAACTGAAGGTAAAAGGAACTTCACATAAGCATGGTACTCTTATTGATAAAGTCATTCCCCGTGAGGGTACAGGTGAACAATTCTGATGCTGCTATACATCCATAATGGAATCAAACAGTTAAGTAAATGGATGGCACAAAGTTGGAGCCAAGTTTCTCAACTGTTGCAGTTGGATTTAGGTAAGCAAAGAGTGTGAGTTGGGAGGAGGCTAGAATGATTCATTTGGTACTGGGTAAGAATTGGAAACAATAGTAAGAACTCATGTTTAGTCTAATATAAATCAAGATGATTATATATAAGAATATTTATAGGTGTGTGTGTGTGTATGTATGTATGTATGATATATGATATGCACATGTATATGTCTTTGCTCTGCCAGATGAGATGGCTCAAAAGAACAAACACCCCAGTAGCAATGAGTACACTTTATGCCCAGCTCTTGGTTTCTAATAACCATGTCCAGTAAAAGAAACCAGGGTTTCTTGGAGAAATGGCTTATTCTAGGATTAACAAATGAATATACAGGAGGAATCTAGAACATCTCGGAATGTCAGACAGTAAGGAAATACGAAAACCAAAAACAAAACGAACAAACAAAAAATCACCACATTCATGTGGGTCTGCCAAAGGAACTCAGGAGCCAAATGAAAGAGCTCCCAATGGCTAAAGCTGGAACAATTTGAGCAACAAAATGAATAAAGCAGCACTGGATTATCTATATTTATTCAAATATAGAATAAATGTCTGAGTCCATATTGATATTAAATAAATGATTAAAAAAATAAGTAAATGGGGAGAAGAAACAATCTCCCATGCAGAAGCATTCCAAATAATTTATATAGATCCTTGCCTCACAATGAGAGGGAGCATAACCCTTACTCTTTAAATATGGACTATGCACACTTCCTTCTAAATAGTATTATGGAAATGGAGAGGAAAAAAGTAATATCATGGTAAAGAAATTTGACAAACACTACCTCAGCTAGGTAATCATGACCAACATCAACAGTAATAAATCATGATAATACGTAGTCTTGATGTAACATGATGAAAATACACTTTAGCACTGTGATCTTCCTCCAAAAACCCGTAATCCCAGGTGAATCATGAGGAAAACATCAAACAAATCCCAATAGAGGGATACCCACAAGATACCTGACCAGCACTCCTCAAAACTGCTAGGATCATCAAAAACAAGGAAAGTCTGAGACACTGGCACAGCCAAAAGCAGCTTAAGAAAACATGACGACTAAATGTAATGTGGCCGCCTGGCTGGGATCCTGGAGCACAAGAAATTAGGTAAAAACTAAGGAAACTGAGGACTTTAGTTAATAGCCCTGTGTCACTATTGGTTCATTAAATGCAAAAAGCCCCAGGCTAAGGGAAAATGTAACAATAGGGAAAGTGAGTGTGGTGAGTCTGTACCATCTTCACGTACCTCTGTACCTGCTCAGTTTTTCTGTAAGTATCAAACTGTCGTAAAAAATAAAGAGTATTTTTTAAAAGAATCCTGACACCTGGAAGCAAACATGTTTCCCTCTTGTGATGAATCCCCAATGTTCAGCCCACAGTGAGGCTGTCCAGACAGCAGCAGACAAGTTCTTTTTGCTCTTGGCATCTCAACTTCATTTCTCTTACCTCGTGAAGATTGCAGCTGTACCCACGGATTGACTCGGTGCTCAGATGTCAGTCTTCTAGCTCTTCTCGCTGACATTCTAGACCTGGCCTTTCTGTGGACTTAAACTGAATTTTCTTGGTGCTGTTTCCCACTCCTTAAAACTGTCTTCTCAAAATTAAAAAAAAAGTTTCCTAATCAGTCCCCTAGGAGTGACTCCATTTTGACTGCTCTGTAGACGTAGACTTAGCCCAGCAGCCTGCACACCTTTCTGCTGGCTTCTCACTCCCTAGGCCAGCTCTGCTTTGTACTAAAATAAACCACGGTTGGCTGAATGTGGCACAACCGTTTCAGTGGCACTGCTGTCCGTGTACTCTCTCCTTCTACCTGACACCTTTCTTCTACAATTAACTTTCTCCTTATTCCTTTCTGATGGGGGGAAATAGTGTGTCCAGAACTAGAACTTTCAGCATATATTTCTGAGAATTTTTTTAAAGAAATATTCTCACCTTTAGCCAGTTTCTTCTACAGATATTGACCAAAGAGTTCCCTACAACAGCTGAAACCATTGACTGAGCAGCTGGTTTGCCAACCTACCCTACCCTGTCCCACCTACCACTGACTCCCTAGTGAGAATTCCCACTAGTGTTGCACACTTGTGAAGGAGCGTGTCATCGTGGCACTCCTTCCCTGACTAGACAAGTAAAGAGAGTTTTCTCGCTCTGAATATGAGAACATTAGGCCTCTCGCCTTGACATCATGTAGTAATTAGACTTTTTCAAATAGTAAGAAATAGAGACACAGATGGGCAACCTCGGTTAATGAGGTTTTCTCCTAAAGATGGGGAAGAGAGGGGAAAAGGAAATGTTTTCAGCAGCCACACCACAGGATAATGAAGAACTGGTACCTGGGACTCTACAGAACGGGAATTCATTGAGTCTCAGCTTCTGCTTCTTCAGCTTCTACCCCTACCAACTAACTGACTGGCTTTCTCACATTCCAACTACCTAAGTGACAGGTTCTATGTTGGTCTGCCTATCACAATCCAATTTAGGCTACCTTAGAAGCCCTTGTGCCAGGATATCTTTTAAGCTGCTGGCCAACCCATAGCTAGCTACCTTTGGGTCACATGCCCAACTGGAATCTAGTCACCTGTGACCAGGAAGTGGGGTCATGTAATCTAAAGTACAACAATTAATTCATTAGCAGGCACCTACAGGGGGGCTGTAGGTCAAAAAGAAACTAGAATTGTATACTCCTCTCTTACAGAATAGTCCTGTTTTTCCCCAAGTTCTTTCCATTGGAAACATCTTTTTTTTTTTTTAATATCAATGGGTGTTTTGTGAAAAAATGGTCCTGTGATGAATTTCATTCAATAAATATTTACAAAAGAAGTGCCAGGCACAGTTCTACGCATTTATTTTTTTAGATATTTTATTTATTTACTTTTAGAGAGGGGAAGGGAGGGAGAGAAATATCAATGTGTGATTGCCTCTCACATGCCCTCTCCTGGGGACCTGGCCTGCAACCGAGGCATGTGCCCTGACTGGGAATCAAACCAGCAACCCTTTGGTTCTCAGGGCAGCACTCAATCCACTGAGCCACACCAGCCAGGGCTTCTGTGCATTTAAATGTTTGGGAAATACTGGATCAAGCAAAGTAAATAGATTTTTTATACTGCAAAATCCTTATTGTTTTTAGCTCAAGAGAAAGGTTATAGTTTGCACTGTCTCCCAAATATATTAAATCGGTGCTCTTTTTCTGAAAAGTATTTCTTAAGCCTAAGTGTAGGGTAAATGGGGACAGTCTGGCTCCCTCACTCAGGTGTCTGGGGAACTAAGATAAGCTGTGTTCTCATAGCCTTGAGCCTGAGTCCAATAAACAGTTCCCATAACACTGAGTGGGCTCACATGTGCAGACTCTCACTGTGTTGTACAGCGTGTTCTGGCACCTTGCTGGCTTTGTGTGCATTTAGTATATAAGGGGGTAGGGGTCTCCCCTAGGAACACACAGCTTTCAGCATGTGTGGATCACCACCCTTGAATAAAAGCATGTCAAGCTTCCCCATGGCTCCACGATTTTTCTTCCACCTGCCTGAATCCAGAGTGAACCTGCCAGACCTTGAGAGGCTGCAAGACAAGACACCCAGATTACACAAAAGATCTATCCTGAGAAACACTGGATTTTACAGTTTAGGATCCAGGCAGCGAAGTTGCCAAGAGACACTTGTGCTGTAGTAGCTAGTCTCCACAGGTGTATCCTCTGCCCTGACGCCCCACCCCTCCCGGCGTCCACCCCCTTGTGTCATTCTCGCCGCTCTGAGTCCAGGCTGACGCCGTGACCTGCTGTAGCCAACAGAATGTGGCAGGACGGACTGTCTATCAGTTCCAGGCTCAAGACCGACAAGAAGTCTGGTTATCTTGCCAAAAGAACTACATGTAGAGGCCACATGGAAACAGAGGCTCTGATACTATATGGAAAATGCTAAGGAATCCAACCTACAGGGAGAACCAAAGTCCCAAATATCTAATCCCAGTTACCAGCAATGTTGGTGGCAAAACAGCACCTGTTGTTACCAGCGAAGTTGGACCTTGGTTCTTGAGTTTGGCAAAAAAAAGAGTGCAGAGTCAAGAACTCAAATTGTAATAGGCAGTTAGACAGACATGAGCAGAGAAAGACAACAAGCCAGATACAGAAGGTCACCAAGGCAAAAAGCCCTGGGTGCTTGGCAAAAGGCAAAACTGTGGAAACAAAGACCTCGTCCCCAGGGTAACATTTCCTCCCCTAGCATACAGCTGGTCATGTGGTTTAGACCCCCTGACTTTTCCTTCCTAAAGATAACATCTAGGTCTCAGCTGTTTTTCAGTTCTAGGCCCAAAAAAGCAGCAAAACCAGTCAAGTGATGCCAGGACCAGCTGTAGTGACTGATGAACCAGTCACCCCCAGGAAGTCCAAATGCATGTCCAGAAATGTCCCATCATTGCCTATCTGTAGCCCAAGGCTGGTACTCAAATGAGTCTCTGTCTCTCCAGCTCCAGGCCCTCTCTCTCTCTGGTGCCAGAGTCACTGTTGCCTGGCAGCAGCTTGCTCTCTCTCTCTCTCTCTCTCTCGCTCTCTCTCGCTCTCTCTCTCTCTCTCTCTCTCTCTCTCTCTCTCTCTCAGGGTCTGGGGTACACTGCCAGATCACTCCAGATGGTCCTGCAGGGGAAGCTCCATCCACAGGGAAACTTCTCAGCTCACGCTTCCACGACCCATGTGCCATGCTGCACTGAGTCGTAGCATCCCAATGGCTGGCGCCCAGGGAGGCATGCATCCCAGCATGGGACCCTGCTTCTGGGACTGACTTCCGCCCATGCAGGGCCTAGGCCCAGAGCGTTTCCAGCATCTGCTGCTCCTGCCCATGCGGGGCAAGGAAAGAAGAGCAACTTCTGCCCACCTTCCATTTAAAAGTCCTTTCCCAAAATCCCACATGTGCCAGAAGCCAGTGGTAGTGTCCAGCTTTACAACCAATGTGGACCATGTTGACCATGTTTGCCTTTATACCTCTTTTGGCCACCATGTTCTGTGAGGGGGCAAAGTCTCCCGTTAGGCGGGGTGGGGCGTCTGGCCCCCCACAGCTCATGCAAGCTCTGTGCTGCCTGTGTCACGAGGGGTATTGACTGTTCACTTTCTCTGAGGAGACGGAAGCATGCCCCAGTTCCAGTTTCAATCCCAAACTGTTGAGAGCCGGCCTACATCAGATCCATGAGCACTGATTTGCGGGGGACTAGCCCCACCCATTTCTCAGCACAGTCAGATATGGGCAAGGTGCTGCTGCACTGCGGCAGGCGACCAGGGGCAGTTCCCACAAGTCTGGCTTGTGGCTTGCATGGTGTAGATGTGGCAATGTTCATTTGACCTCTAAAAACAAAGACTTCTAACTGTTAGCCTATTCCCCACACACAGCAGAAGGTGACCATGGGCAGTCCACCTGCAAGTCTCACCCTGTGCTGGCTTGCTTTAGCACTCCTGAGAGTTAGAACAATTCTAATGGATTGTAAATTGTTGGAAGCGGAATCATCTTGGCCATTCCCATGTAACAGGGATATTATAACCTTAGAATATTTTAAGTTTTGTTAGAAATATAGCAAGTAGTATAATAGAAACAGGCCTAGAGAGCAAGCTGTGACTCCTGGCCAAATGTTAGTGAAATTCACCCTGCTTGTAAACTTGTAATCTGTAACTAACCCTTTGTATCCTGCAGTTTTAGCCAAATAGCTTAAGTGTGCTTTTA